>JASDQU010242313.1:0-16048 GCA_032191745.1 Picea mariana
CGAAAGCCCCTATATATACTTGAACATGTCTCTTGTTTCAATTTTTCTTTAGGGAAAAAAAATCCGTTAGAATTCAAGGGGAGGTTGAATGCCTTAATAAGTTTATGATCTCAATATTTCAACTTTCCCCTGAGAAGTTGTTAGTTTCCCTCTAGGTTCTTGTTAATCCCTTTTCAGATCCCAGGGAGTGATGACATCCAAGGTAGTCAACCCTGAGACTCTTTGAGCCAATCCTTTGAGTCCTTGACCTCCTGTTAGTCCCTAAAGTTGCACTCAACTGGTAAGGGAAAGTTAGGGCATCATTGATTTTATTGCAAAGTATTTTTGAGGGTTTTATGATTTGGTTTTGGTTTAATGGTTGAAAACTGGGTCAAACTTACAGCATGGCATGAAAATCAAGATTAAAACATTGCATATCCCACTAGCTGAATAATAGGTAGATACATAGATGGAGTAAACCAATTCAAGAAAAGAAAGTGAAATCTTCAATTTGTCAATTTCACAAAGTTTGGTTTCAATATATCATAAAGAAACAGGGGTATCAGCTTGAAATCATTACTTGAAAATTATCTCTACAACAAAATCTTCACTGTATAAATTAACATTCAAGAACCAAAAGCATTGCAATTTGAATAATAAATTCAAGCATGAAAATGAAATAATAGAGTAGAAAAGAGAAGGTCTAACCATCCATATGCCTTTGCTATTAAGTGTCAATTGAACATACATGCCTTTACAATAATCTCCACAAAAAGTCTCTATAGATCTCCAAATTTTCCACCTCTCTTTCCTCTGATTCTACACAGTTTATATAGAAACAATACATAATAATCAAGATCCAAAAGAAATGGATCTGAAAACCTCCTCATCTATTTTTAGTTTCTTGTTTCATATAATCAAGGAGAAGATCCAATCTGATCTCCAATTCGAATTGATGAGGTGGCTTGTCAACTGCTGTCCATGATATTTTTCAGGAAAACAAATCTGGTAAATTCTTGAAAAATAGGGTCCAAAAATCAAGTCGAATCTCTTAAATGGTGATAGATGTGTAAAAACTGAGAGAGGTGTTTGTGAAGTGGAATGTTCCCAACACAAACCTATTTTTTTTCCATCAAATTCATCTCCATCTGTTCTGCAACCTCCCTTGAAGAAGAAGACTAAAACAGGTAAAAATAACAGAGTATTTCCTGTAGCTTATCAGAAAATTAGCCTTCAAAGATCAATTTGAATATATTAAATGGTGATAGATGTGTAAAAACTGAGAGAGGTTTTTGTGAAGGGGCATGTTACCAACAAAAACCTCTTTTGGTTTCATCAAATTCATCTCCAGCTGTTCTGTAACCTCCCTTGAAGAAGAAGACTAAAACAGGTAAAAATAACAGAGTATTTCCTGTAGCTTATTAGAAAATTAGCCTTCAAAGATCAATTTCAATCTCTTAAATGGTGATAGATGTGTAAAAAATGAGAGAGGTTTTTGTGAAGGGGTATATTTCCAAAAAAAACCTCTTTTGGTTTCATCAAATCCATCTCCAGTTGTTCTGTAACCTCTCTTGAAGATAAAGACTATAACAAGTAAAAAAAAACAGAGTATAGGCTAGATGTAGAACCGAGCTGCTGTAGGATGCTTTAAGTGTAGCCTTGTGTTCACCAGTGAGCATTTGGATCTCTTCACGTTCCCTACTTACAAGACTTCCTTGAAGAACATGAAACTCTTTCTCTTTCCCAATCTTTCCACTCATGAACTTGCATGACATCTAAAATATTTCATAAGCTATCCCATCATTTGTCACAAATCTTTCACTGATAATTTCAACAAAGTTTGCTTATATGACCACTTTGATTTCCAGTCTACCTATCCAACTAACAACAGACCAAATGAATATGATTTGGGTCCATCACAATGCATGATGCACCTTTCTGGAGTCATGGCAGACAAAACCCTACAATCTGCGAAGATACAAATCTATCCCTGAGATAATGATGCCAGGGGGCAGTACCTCTGTTCCACGAGGGTTTGCTCATCATGTTTCCATTTTTTCCAGATATCAGGTGCCTTAGGAATTTTTCCATACCCACTGCAAGGTACATCACATAATATGCTATCAAAAAGCAACTCTGTTATACTTTTTTCATGGGTGTCTTCATTCATTTCAAGTCTTCCACTACCTTTATCCTCTGTCTCATTTGTTTTTTGTGTCAGCATGCCATTATTTTTGCAACGACAACTTAGAAATTTTTGTGCTTTATGATTGGTTACCAGCAAGTTATCACTGCACATCCTCTTCGTCTGATGAATGAGAAGATTGCACTGTTGAACGTCAACATCATTTGCTATGACCATTCCCTTGGGTAGAAACACAAGCTTAGCTGATTTGTGAATCATCTCTAGAAGTTGAAATGTTTTTGACCCAATTGTTGCACAAGAACATAGTGGTGTGACTGTACATCCAAGAAAAGGGGTGGCACCATGCTCACAGCCTCCTGTCGAGTCATGTTCCCAATCTCATTGTCTTGCTTTAAGAATTCATGAATCCTTTCAAGCATTTGGTTTTTCCTTAGTTGCATGCGAGAGAAATTTCAAGTTCCAAGCAAGCTTTGCTGGATACTAGGGTAAATGCCTAATATGTTCAACCACATTGCCACCTACAATCTGTTAGTGTATTCTGTTCCTTTGAGCGAATACCTGCGCGTGTACATAGCAATTATATTCTGAAACCGTTGGATTTGGAAATGATTGCTAAGCTTTCGTGGGAGCATACGAACTCTCAATTCATGAATCATGTTATAATAACTAAATCAGGATGGCAGGCGCAAGTTATGGCATGATTATATGGCGCTACGGGAATAGGTTTATTCCCGTAGCGCGTTTGACAACTTGAAAATTTGAATTTCAAATGGCATAAAAGGAGACACCTCAATTTTAAACAATGTTTTTTTCAAAATCAAACTCAAATAAATCATCAAAGACTATAATGAAAACCATGAAATACCAAAATCTAAAAATGGAAAACAACTGAAAACGGAAAATTAAGAATGGGTAAGGAGGTTTTAGGACAAGGGTTTCTCACTAAACCAAGACAAAATTAGAGACTAACATTGGCTCTTTTTGGGGGATGATGCTCTCCCCGTGAGGCATCAAGAACAAGCAGACCATTGTGCCTTTTCCTCTATGCATCCATGCAATGCAACCTGCAAACTTTGTCTCTGCAAACATTCACATTCTTCTGTGTTGTGCCTAGTCCATTGGGTTATGGAGTCAGCTAATGTCATTCAAATCTGGCCCAAACTTTTGCAACTCTGCTCCTCATTTGAAGCCAAACTTCCCTTGCCAATAGTGCCTTATATGCATTGGGCATGGAGTCTTTATTTCAAAACTGAAACCAAATTTTCTGCTGCAAACCAATAGACTGAAAAGAATCTCATACTTGATGGTGAGCTTATTCTTTTATCTATTCCTACTTCTAATCAATAAAAACTGGCTCATCATGTGACATCATGCTTCCAATGAAGCCATGATAACATCAAACAATTTACCAAAGCTCTTTCAACGCAGATAGAAATCAGAGAAGAATTCTTTATGTGTAACAAAATTTTAATTTGTAACACATACCTACAACCCTCATCCGATTTAATTCCAAAAATAACAAGGCTGAAATCTTCTGAGAAACATAAATCCACATAAATGGCTACCGGATCATAGAAAGAAGTAGATTGATAACTGAAAATGGTTACCTCTGCTTGCTGCTCGATACTTCCATATACTGGTTCTGACTGTACATGAAAAATGGGCATAATGTTCTCATAAACCTGTTGATCAAATCTAACATTGCCATATGCTGCCTCATATAACTGTTCTTGATGAGAAGTTTCTTTATTTTCCTCTTCAATCACATGTGACAACATATCATAGAAATCTTCTTGAAGGAGTTGAGGAAAAACCTCTTCTTCAACTATTGCTTTATTTGGATCTAAGACAACAAGTGCATTAGAAACAAAAACTAATGCATCTTCAACTATGCAGTCATCTTTCCTTTTATCAATTAGATCTATAAAATATTCCTCAACAACATAATTTTCATCCTTGCAATCAGAAGAAACATTTTCTTTCTGCTGAATATGCTTATCAAATTTGTCACAACAATTTTCAAAGAGACTTTCAGCTGAAAAAACTTCTTTACAAAATATATTGAAAGCAATATGAAAACTTGCCAATGAGTTAATACTTGAAGTTGGAAGTGATCTGCACCAGTCAAGGGCTTCTCCCTTCAATGAGTATCTGAAAAGTTTGATCTTGACATCCTCATGCACAATCCGATGTTTATGAATAAACTCATGAAAATATAGCATATGCTCAGCCAAAACCTCCCAATCTTCGCCTTTAAATGTAGGAATGATACCTTCCCATTCAGCTCTCCTAAGAATTGGGTTTGGAAAACCAATGACATCTAAAAAATCACAAAAAGCAAACCTTTGAGCCAGAATGGCTTCCATGCTTGGATCCAATGGAGTCACCTATTAATCTTTAGACAGTGGATTCATCATGGTGGAACATCTGTAGTCATGTATCTGTCCCCTTCCTGTTCACCATCAAGAAGCGGATTTGATTGTTGTTATTCTCCCAGGGAAGATATCTTCGTTTCTTCGTCCCCGGCAACGACACCAAAAATGTTAGTCCCTAAAGTTGCACTCGACTTGTAAGGGAAAGCTAGGGCATCATTGATTTTATTGCAAAGTATTTTTGAGGGTTTTATGATTTGGTTTTGGTTTAATGGTTGAAAACTGGGTCAAACTTACAGCATGGCATGAAAATCAAGATTAAAACATTGCATATCCCACTAGCTGAATAATAGGTAGATACATAGATGGAGTAAACCAATTCAAGAAAAGAAAGTGAAATCTTCAATTTGTCAATTTCACAAAGTTTGGTTTCAATATATCATAAATAAACAAGGGTATCAACTTGAAATCATTACTTGAAAATTATCTCTACAGCAAAATCTTCACTGTATAAATTAACATTCAAGAACCAAAAGCATTGCAATTTGAATAATAAATTCAAGCATGAAAATGAAATAACAGAGTAGAAAAGAGAAGGTCTAACCATCCATATGCCTTTGCTATTAAGTTTCAATTGAACATACATGCCTTTACAATAATCTCCACAAAAAGTCTCTATAGATCTCCAAATTTTCCACCTCTCTTTCCTTTGATTCTACACAGTTTATATAGAAACAATACATAATAATCAAGATCCAAAAGAAATGGATTTGAAAACCTCCTCATCTATTTTTAGTTTTTTGTTTCAGATAATCAAGGAGAAGATCCAATCTGATCTCCAATTCGAATTGATGAGGTGGCTTGTCAACTGTTGTCCATGAGATTTTTCAGGAAAACAAATCTGGTAAATTCCTGAAAAATAGGGTCCAACAATCAAGTCGAATCTCTTAAATGGTGATAGTTGTGTAAAAAATGAGAGAGGTTTTTGTGAAGGGGCATTTTACCAACAAAAAACTCTTTTTTTTTTTCATCAAATTCATCTCCATCTGTTCTGCAACCTCCCTTGAAGAAGAAGACTAAAACAGGTAAAAATAACAGAGTATTTCCTGTAGCTTATCAGAAAATTAGCCTTCAAAGATCAATTTGAATCTCTTAAATGGTGATAGCTGTGTAAAAATTGAGAGAGGTTTTTTTGAAGGGGCATGTTTCCAACAAAAACCTCTTTTTGTTTCATCAAATTCATATCCAACTGTTCTGCAACCTCCCTTGAAGAAGAAGACTGAAACAGGTAAAAATAACAGAGTATTTCCTGTAGCTTATTAGAAAATTAGCCTTCAAAGATCAATTTGAATCTCTTAAATGGTGATAGCTATGTAAAAAATGAGAGAGTTTTTTGTGAAAGGGCATATTTCCAAAAAAAACCTCCTTTGGTTTCATCAAATCCCTCTCCCACTGTTCTGTAACCTCTCTTGAAGATAAATGCTATAACAGGTAAAAAGAAACAGAGTATAGGCTAGATGTAGAACCGAGCTGCTGTAGGATGCTTTAAGTGTAGCCTTATGTTCACCAGTGAGAATTTGGATCTCTTCACGTTCCCTAATTACAATAATTCCTTGAAGAGCATGAAACTCTTTCTCTTTCCCAATCTTTCCACTCATGAACTTTCATGACAACTAAAATATTTCATAAGCTATCCCATCATTTCTCACAAATCTCTCACTGATAATTTCAACAAAGTTTTCTTATATGACCACTTTTGATTTCTAGTCTACCTGTACAACTAACAACAGACCAAATGAATGTGATTTGGGTCCATCATAATGCATGATGCACCTTTCTGGAGTCATGGCAGACAAAACCCTACAATCTGCGAAGATACAAATCTATCCCTGAGATAATGATGCCAGGGGGCAGTACCTCTGTTCCATGAGGGTTTGCTCATCATGTTTCCATTTTTTCCAGATATCAGGTGCCTTAGGAATTATTCCATACCCACTGCAAGGTACATCACATAATATGCGATCAAAAAGCAACTCTGTTATACTTTTTTCATGGGTGTCTTCATTCATTTCAAGTCTTCCACTACCTTTATCCTCTGTCTCATTTGTTTTTTGTGTCAGCATGCCATTATTTTTGCAATGACAACTTAGAAAGTTTTGTGATTTATGATTGGTTACCAGCAAGTTATCACTGCACATCCTCTTCATTTGATGAATGAGAAGATTGCACTGTTGAACATCAACATCATTTGCTATGACCATTCCCTTGGGTAGAAACACAAGCTTAGCTGATTTGTGAATCATCTCTAGAAGTTGAAATGTTTTTGACCCAGTTGTTGCATAAGAACATAGTGGTGTGAATGTACATCCAAGAAAAGGGGTGGCACCATGCTCACAGCCTCCTGTCGAGTCAGATTCCCAATCTTATTGTCTTGCTTTAAGAATTCATGAATCCTTTCAAGCATTTGGTTTTTCCTTAGTTGCATGCGAGAGAAATTTCAAGTGCCAATCAAGCTTTGCTGGATACCAGGGTAAAGGCCTAATATGTTCAATCACATTGCCACCTACAATCTGTTAGTGTATTCTGTTCCTTTGAGCGAATACCTGCACGCGTAAATATCAATTATATTCTGAAACCTTTGGATTTGGAAATGATTGCTAAGCTTTCATGGGAGCATACAAACTCTCAATTCATGAATCATGTTATCATAACTAAATCAGGATGGCAGGTGCAAGTTATGGCATGATTATATGGCGCTACGGGAATAGGCTTATTCCCGTAGCGCGTTTGACAACTTGAAAATTTGAATTTCAAACGGCATAAAAGGAGACACCTCAATTTTAAACAATGTTTTTTTCAAAATCAAACTCAAATAAATCATCAAAGACTATAATGAAAACCATGAAATACCAAAATCTAAAAATGGAAAACAACTGAAAACAGAAAATGAAGAATGGGTAAGGAGGGTTTAGGACAAGGGTTTCTCACCAAACCAAGACAAAATTAGAGACTAACACCTCCCATGATCCTTTTCTGAGATGGATTGATCACTTTTTTGGAAGCGTGACATAGCATGATTTTGTCCCTCCCTCCCGCTTCCATGAACTAGACTTTACAACTTCCTATGATATAATGCATGCTCTAACTCATGTTTATTTTGTGCTTAACTTGTCATTTTTTTGGTTTATGATGAAACACAGAGGTGGGTGTTATGGTACATTTCTAGCATGGTTGTACTATTTGTATGTTTATACCTAGTATTTGACAGGTAAGTACAAGTGAGGTAGGGTAGGTAGGAATTTGCATTCATTGTATATACCGTTGCATTGCATATTAGCATAGTTGTAGTTGCAGTTTTCAAATTGTTTTCCTTACTTGTATATATGTATTTTCATGATTATGTTTTAGATTAGATAGTTGATTTCAATTTAAAGTTTTGCATCATGTATGAATAAGGAGTGATAACACCACCCCAGGTATTACTAACATCTTATGTTGAGTCTTAACAGAAATAGCTCACACCAGAGATGTTGAGGTTCTCATATGCTCTACGATCAACACATGTCCCCAAGTTGGAGCCAGATGTAACCCCCAAACCTAGGGGTAACTAAGGAGATCATGTCTCAAGGCCCACAGGTCCTAGACATGGATTGCTGAGAGCCAAACAACTTGAGCATGGCCCCAAAAGGCCCCTTTTCTGCTGCAGATCCCACATACCATCGAGAATAGTATCCATCACATCGGTCTGGTCCTGAAATGGAAATGATTCTTTCTCAATGAGGTAATAAGTCCGAGTATCATGGTATGTATCACTCCGATTTTTAAAACATTTAAACACATTGCATTGAATCTTTCTGTATTTCATAACGTTTGATTGATTTTATGCTCTTTTCCTTGTTCAAACCTGGGAGCGTCACATGGTTCCCTAGTAAGTTGGTTTTTCTTTAGGATAGGTTGTTACCTAATGGATCTATGAAGAGTCATTACCAATTCCATCCATACTTACCATTTTCCATATTTATCCCCTCCATCTATCCACATTTTTGGGCATTGGGGAAGGCTCCACTTGGAAAGGGTTGTATCTTACCTCATGGGAAGAAGGGGCTAAAGGCCCAGGGGGAAATGTGGCTGGAAAAATTTAAGATCCAAGTTTAAACCTTCGATATGCTTCACCCAGGGATCCCCGAGAAAGCACTGAAACACTTCTCAACAAGAAAAGGGGACTCACATATGAATAAAAAACTCAAGGAATTTGTTGGTGGATAGGAGGTCTCATCATGATCCAACCTATCATGACCATGAACATGTAGCGGTATGACAATACCACCCAATTAGTCACCAAGCTAGGGTAGTGGCTCTTGGTTGCATGGCTAAGATAAAGGGGGTCTCATCACGAGCCAACCTTCTCATTTTCGTGAAATGTTTGTGGGTGAAACTGCCACTAGTTGGTCACCAAGCTAGGGCAGTGGCCATCCACTCTTTCCTTGCAGCATGAAGAAAGAAACCTAAAAGAATAGAGCAAAGATAAAAAGAATAAATGGAAATCAGTGAGCTTGGAAACATTTGCATCCATGACAAGGTGTAGATCACCCTCAACAAAGGCACCCATAAGTGAGTTTTACATTTCCCTTCTATCACATGCACCCCATGCCCAAAGGTTTTCCTCTCACCACCTCATACACTTGCATGATTTGGATCAAGATCATATGGGGAAACAACCTTGAATTAAGGGAGACTGGCCCAATAGGACACCCTGAGACCATTCCAAACCCTAGACTTATCAAATTGCATAAGGTTTTGAGCATTTGTTTGGGTTTAATGGGGTTTAATGCACTTGTTTGGGAGTTTTAATTATTAGATGTGATTTACATATGATGATGCCCGTGAGTTATGGACCCCTGGAGGGCGTACTTATTGTCTTTCAGAACCTTGCCCGATGAATAGGTACATGGAGAGATGAATAACTCAGACCTTCATGAGGGATCAAAGCCCATTTGATGGATGCTGAGACCCCATCCATGGGGTAAGATGAAGATGAAGGGGTTCTACCAATAAGAAGAAGGATGTTTCATTTGGAGGAACTTTGGTGGACCTAGATCCAGGAGGTTGTGACTTTCCCACCTAAACACTGGCCTTTGGAGGCCTTGGACGTCACCCATGCAGCCCTGGATGTTTCTACATGCAGTGGTTGTCACCTTGAGGGTAATCTTGAGGTTATTGGCACACGCGGGTAGGGTTTTGGCCTTTGGAGGCCCAACGATTCACTCCCTGAGCCCAATGTTCCATGACAGAGGTCCAATGTCACCCTAGAAGGGAATAATGTCACCCTTAAGAGGGTATTTAGATGCAAATTTATTTTATTTTGTTAGAATTTAATTTTTGTAACAAATTGGTTATGTCGGCCCAACAATTTTGAATTTAAATTAATGTTGGGCCTAATTTGGTATAGATAAACAAAAAGTACATTCATTTTTGGATCATAACTCTCACTTGGGAGAGTGGATGTAAGAAATATTCTCCCTACTAAGGGTTATTGTCTGAAATAAGGGGGGCACTATTCTTTTAAGGCTTGTTTTTTGGCACTTGGATAAATTTTATGAAGTTTTGTGGCAATGTTGCATGGTTTTACATGATTATTCTTGGTGCAAGTAAGTAGATTTTTACTTTGTCATTGTAAATGGTTATGTGAATGGTTTTCTTTCTCATACAAGATTATGAAATTGCATGTTTTAATTAATGCTTGAAGTAAGAAATTTAAAGTGCTAACTTTCTTGCTTTTCATTTGCCTAGCTTTATTGAATTGATCTAGTAACTAGTGAAACCCTAGGCCCCTAAAGTGCTAGCTCTCTAGAGGTTTATACTTATTTATTGTGAAAAGTACTTTTCATCCATAAAAATCCAAGAAGAAGGAGGTGCTAGGGCCTAGAAGTGCCTACACCCTAGCTTCCTCACTTCTTGAGGTCAAACCTAGGAGGACTTAAGGTACTAGTCCTCCTAGGTCTTTCTCCCTCTTTGATTATGTGTAAAATCACTTGTTAACAAAATTGAAGGAGGCTGCCTACTTGACTCCACTACCCTTAGAAAGGCACTAGTCAAACCTCACTCTTCGACAAGTATCTTCAAACTCAAACTCCAAATCATTTCCTACTTGATTACCCTACTGACTTTAACTAGTTAACTAACCTAGCTTAGAGATACTAACAACCACTTAATTACTACTGATAATTCATTGTTACAGCCATTGTTTGCAGTCTATATCAGCCTACTGACCACCTTAGAACAACCCATAATTTGTACAAGGCAAGTTACTATCAATATATGCTAAAGTGTTTGTTCAATTGACTTAGCAAAGTGCATTTCTGAAGTTGTTATAAATCACTTTGTTGTTGTTGTGATGATTGCTACAACCATCATTTGCAACTTATATCATTCTTATTGACCATATTAATCAACCCAGAATTTGTATGAGGCAAAGAACAATCAATTAGAATTGAAATCTACATCTAATTGCCTCTTTAAAGTACATTTTTGAAGGTTATTATTGTTGTCATCACTTCTGCTCTAATGTTGTTACAATTATCATTGACAACCTGTTAAATTTATTTGTTGATTGACACATATATAACTTAAATGTGTCAAAGTATTATCATTTAAAATTTTGAATATCTTGTTATATTGTCTGAATAAGTGCATTTTTTGGATATATTTTGCACTTGTTACCTTTTGATTTATTGTTGTTATACACTTATTTATTTCTATACATATTTACTAGTTAGCATTTACTTTCACAAGTTTAATGTCTTGTTGAAGCACTAACATCATTGCTACTTGTAAACTGCCACATTATTCACTTGTTGTCTTGATTAAGGGAAGGTACATTTTACTTCATCCTTCAAGACATAACTTAGTGGCTCGGCCTGATTTGAGTGACCTAGAGAGAGAGGGGTAGTTTACCTTGTCCTTTTCCCTTCCTCAAACCCCTTAGGTTTTAGGACATGTCCCTTGGAGTGGGTTTTTCCTCCTCCTAAACAGAAAGGGGTACTCTGTTGAGGTGTTAGTGACATGATTACCCCCATGTTACGCCAATCTATTCCCACTTGCCTTAGGCTTTGGGGCAAGTAAATATTGTGCGATAATAGTCCCAAAATTGCATCAATATATATAAGTTATAACAAAAGCAAATTAAACCATCAAAATTGACTGTATGATGTTGGAAAATAAAGGTAGAAATTAATAGACAATTCTCCAATATATAGACCAAGACTTTGATAGCAAAAGAGGGTTGTTATTAAGTTTTATCAGCATAGTTTTATAACATCCTTATGGTTGTAGCAAAATTTTGCTACAAGAACATGTTCTACCCACTAAAATCAATAAAAAATCCACCCAAACAATAGCTCTTAGACAATAGATCAATTATGATAACTTGCAAGTAAATTCCAAGTAAGCCACATTTAATAAAAGAACCACTCGAACATGTGCATTAAATCCCCCCTTTTCAAACTAAACAAGTGCTCAAAGACCTTATAAAATTTTCCAAATTTAAGTATGGGAGGCTTGTCATGGTGACCTATTGGGTAGATCAATCCCCAAGTCAAGGAGTGTTTCCCAAGTAGACCCTCTCTAAGTCATGTAAAAGTGAACGAGGTGGATGGGGGCTTGACTCTTGGGAATGGGGTTTCTTGACATACAAGGGCTCATATTGTCTCATTTATGGGTGCCTTTGTAGAGTGTGTTTTTCATCCCTCATTCGCAATGCAATCTTTTTCCAAGCCCTTGACCCTTTGACCCCTAATAAATCCTAAACTAACCCTAGTACTAACCCCTAACTTTGCGCTAACTCTCTACTAACCCTAGCGCATTTGTTGAGCTATTTAGAAGTAGTTTTCAGTGGCTGATGTTTCAGCTATAAAGCTTGGTTTACTACAGCCATAAGGCTGATAAATATCAATGCAGTAACATTTTGTTTCAGCCTTTCTTTTTGTGCTAAAGTATTACTTTATCATTGTTGAGTTGAGCTAGCCTTCACTAGCTTATCTCTTGCTTATTCAGTCATACTTTTAGCACTTATTTTGAAGCCTTTACTATCTTTTATGAGTTGATATATATCATTTATTTTTGTTGCAATTAGGGACAACAAGCTTAAATTTCTTTTCCAACTAAGATATGACAAGCATCATTTGTTTTCATTGTGTCTCAGGCATATACTTTACTCTCGGCAGGTCACTCAACTCTTTTGGCAACCCTTAACCTTTCCAAAGACCCTTTTATGAGATCTTCCTACCATTTAGAATTGACCTCTAAGGATATCAATTCATACTTATCATTTTCCATCTCAATCCCCCCTAGGGTCACTGAGATTCCCCCCTTGAGATGACTACCTCACCTCTAAAGTGACGGGAACACCTGCCTAAGGTGACAATGGGTAGGTGCTCTCTAATTTTTCGCCAATTGGTGGTAGGGCTGGTATTTTCCCAACCTACAACTTGTGCGATAACAAACACTATTTAAAAAACAAACCTCATCAAAGAGTTTCTTTTCACTTCATGTTTAAGAAAAGGCATCAAAGAAATAATAAAATATGTTGTCTGACCTAGCATTGGAAATTTCTTGGTGTCCTCTATGATCTACTTTGGCTGAAACATAGTACTAAGGTCATAAGTGGGATTTATGAATTTATAAACCCAAAATCAATTTTTTATTGAGTGTAATTATTTTTTTCCAAGGAGTTGTTCATTGGACTTATTGGTAAACCAAGTTTTCCTAGAGCTTGTTGATGAATACTATTGCTTCTTCCTTAATGTCCCCACTTTCTGGGATTGCAAAGGGACTCACTCATGTAATGATATTGACGGTTTAGATTCTCAAAAGGCCTTAACCAATGATTTTTTTCTAAGTGTTATAGCATATTGACACTTGCTTTGGGTTGTTATTGTTTGTAATCCCAACACTAAAGGATAAATCACATATAAGGAAGCTAATGGTTTTTAAATTGTGTTTTCACACAACACTAGATGAAAAATCATAGAGAATGGATGTTAGGGGGTTTTCATCAAGTGAAACACCCACTTGGTGACAAATTATAGTATTATAAACCGAGTGCCTATCTAAACTATGATTTTCACCCTTAATAGATGACAAATTGCATCATTCCAAACCCCATGAGTCTCTAAATTGCAATTTGTTTTATTTGGGGCCAATGGGAATGTTCCATCAATCATAAACATCCATTTTTCTAACTAACACCAAATCATAGAGCTCCAAAGGTAGAATGCCATCAACCTTGTGATTTTTTCTTCATTTAATTGCCACTTGTTGCTTTAGCTCATCACCATTCAACCATGTGGTTGTTCATTTTTCCCAAGCATTCTTATATATGATCTTTTGATAATGGTAAGAATTCTTATATGTTTCCAAGATTATCCTACCATCCACAAATTTCTAAAGTTGTGTATGCTTGTATCTAAGGAGTTTCTTCCCGTAGATTGGTGTATAGTGCCTAATTTGGATGCTCAAGTAGTTTTCTATGATTGAATTTCATTTTGGATTGGTGCTACACATTGTAGAAACTTCCAAATTGTTCGAAACATAGTTTCACTCCTCATTGCCAATTGATATCATGCATAGGACAAGTCTACATTGCATTTTGGTATGCAAGCATCTTATCATTCAATAAAATAACTAGTTGAAGTGATGGCTATCTTCATCAAACATTCAAGAAATTAACAAAGTTTGATCACTTAAGGAGCAATGTTCTACACTTGTAGTCAATCCAATAAAGATGAAAAATAATACCATAGTGTTCATGTAGTTGTAGTCATCATCCATAAATATCTTAGAGTGATATTTAGCAACAAATGAGGGAAACCCATTTACTTTTGGTTTGGGTAGTATATAGAAACATACTTGGATTGATTTGCCACTCTTGAACTCTAGAAAACCTTTGCATTTCGAGCCGCACTCAAATGTGATGGTGAAACACATGAAATTTTATTGGTAATAGGGATGGGAGTCTCTTGTTCTATGCAATTATAGAGGATCTCTTGAAAGCTTCATAGAGTTCCATTCAAACTTCTATCTCAGTGAAATGGACCACTTGGCTATCATGGAAACCCCATAAGTTGAAAAAATTCATATATGGCCAGGTTACAGGGAAGTTGTGGTCCCCTTCAAGGCTCTTTTAATATGACAACAATGATTTTATATGTTTAATTTGACCATTCATAGTTTTACATGCTCTTTCAAAAGTTAATCATTGTGGCATATTTATTTTCTTGTATTGTGAAAGTAGAGAAAGTTGTCTATAACCACTATCTGGTGCCAAAAAGTTGATGGTGGAATTTGAGTTTCAGAATTCATACATCACATACAATCAATGGTGATATCACTCACCTGGTTTGATTCGATGACCAATCATGTTGTTTCCTTAATGGAAACACTTTGATTTATTGACGACATGTTAAATTCGCAAATAATTAATCACTCTTAGAGGTAAATTACATTTTTTCATTTGGAGAGAGAGAAATTGATCACTATAAATTAATATACACAATGCAAAGATGAATGTCCTCTTAGAAGTTCTTTTGTCATTCACACTTGATTCACTTCAATCATTTAAAGAGAAAAAATACTTTTTATTGTGAACATTTCATTTAGATTTAAAAGTCATATTTTATTTAGTCTAAGTAGCCTTAAGTATTTATTGCTAGGATTCCCTCCATCACATAGCTTATGATTCTTTTGCAATGTCTTTGTTTAATAAAGGTTACATTTGTATGTAGAGATGTGAGAACAAGATGAAGAAGAGAGGGTTGAGAATAGCATTGTTGCTGGATTGAGAGTCTCCAAGGTAAGTGGAGGATCAAGGAAAAGCTCACATAGATTTTCACTCATGAATCAAACAATGGAAAGGGATGGTGCAATCTCCAACACTGTATTGGTACAAAAAAAATATGAATAAAATAAGTCCATACTCTACAAACACAGAGGCACATCATCATATAAGTTCGCACAATGTTCAAGTTGGCTAGGATGAATAAGCAAGCAAGAAGGAGTTATTGTTAAAAATAAAAAATTGTGTGCTCAACATATGTGCATTGAGAGTCAATATATTGGTCATTCACACACCTCACCTTGATTGATCCTAATTGGAATTATTGAAATCTTATTGAATATAGATTATCCTCACAACATGGTTTAATAGTGAAGAAGATGATAGAGAAAAAACTTGATTTCACCCAAGGATAAATGTTCTACACTTGTGGTCAATGCAATAAAGAGGAACAATAGTACCATAGTGTTCATGTAGTTGTAGTCATCATATATAAATCTCTTAGAGTGATCTTTAGAAACAAGTGAGGAAAACCCATTTACTTGTGGTTTGGGTAGTATATAGAAACATACTTGTGTTGGATTACTAAGAGGGGGGGTGAATCAATAATAGCGTAATTATAATCCTTTTTCTTAAATGTTATATCAATGTAGAATTATTATCCAATAATGAGCAGTAAGAAATAAACAATCACACACATACACAATACACTAGTGTTTT
>JASDQU010242313.1:41688-77962 GCA_032191745.1 Picea mariana
CCCATTTGAGAGCAGGACCCAAAGACGTAGTCCACAAGGGATGAAATTTGTTATCAAGTTTTTTGTTCATATTTGATACTTATGTCTCTTAATTATTGATATTTTTCTTCTTTAATGGCGCACTTTAATTTATACTCATTTAATACAATTCTTTATAAGTCACTTCGTTGAAAAGATCATGGACATTGTTGGTATTAGAGAAATCATCTTTGATATGAATTGTTGAGTGTGAATGCTTACTAGGGACAAGAATAGACATGGTGAAGGAAATCTTAAGACTTTCAATCCTGAAGTTGGTCGTGCATCCCGAAGGAAGAAAATGGCAGAAGAGGACAAGTGTGATGAACAGGAGAAAAACTTCCATATGGTGTTTTATCTCATGTCATAAATGGTCGTACGAATGTATGGAGACTATGAGAAGAGGATGAAGAAGAAAGGGAAGAACAAGGAAGCACAAGCTGATGATGATGCTTCGGTAAATCAATGGGATGGAGGAGAGCCTCCTGAGCCTCCATCTTCACCATCAAGTTCTAGCTCTCATTCCTCTGAGAATTCTCACCATTCTCATCATTCTAGCCATAAAGCCTCTTTTAAGAAATCATTATTAAAGATTGATATAAAATTTTCTTTACCTATGTTTAATGGAGATGCTAATCCTGAAAAGATAGATAATTGGATCTGACAGGTTGAAGTATATTTTCATGTATAACAAATTGATGAAGAGGAAGTTAAAGTGCAATTGGCTTCTCTTCGGTTGGAAGGCACTGCTCTCGTATGGTGGTAGAGAAAACTTTAGGACATAAGTAAGTGTGGTAATCTTCTTTCCTCATGGTCAAAATTTAAATCAGCGATAAGGAAGCAATTTTATCCATCGGGTTATTTACATAAAGCAATGATGGAATGGAAAACTTTAAGACAAAGTAAAGGTCAAACTGTACAAAGTTTCACAGAAGAATTTAGGAAGAAATCTCTTGCATTAAACATTCCTTTGGATTCTTATGAAACTTTAATGAAGTATATTGGCACACTTCACAGTTGTATTCATCATACTTTACTATTTTTTAACCCCACCAGTCTTGAAAAAGTTTGTGTGCAAGCCACTCACCTTGAGAATAGGGGAAAGCATGTTCAAGAAGATCCCACAAAGAAACCTTCTAATCTCCCACACAAGCCATTTAAGAAGTTTAAAAGGAAGGACAAGAAGAAATCAATGGTAAAGAGAGAAGAAGGAAATCTATCTTGCACTCATTGCAAGAAAAATGGTCACGATGATGAACACTATTGGAAACTACATCCAGAGAAGAGACCGAAACAATTCACTAGAAAGAGGAAGACAAAAACAATTGCTAAAGTGCAACAAGATCTTGGTTCCTATTCAAGAGACGAAGGAAAGATCACAATGGCTGGAGTACAAGGTAAATATTCCCTTCCTTCTAATTCAAATTCCAATAATGAATCTCATGATGATGAACGAAAGAGGAATGAATTATTTCATATAAGAGTTTTATCTAAACACACTAAAATAGATACATTATTTGATCCGGGTTCCCAATAAAACTTGATATCTGAAGCACTTGTCAAAAAGATGGGTCTTGAAACAAAACCACATCCAAAGCCTTATCCTCTTGGTTGGGTATGTGATAAAGCAAAACTTAATGTCACCAAACAATGTAGGGTCAGATTTGCTATTGCTTCAAAGTTGATTGATGAAGTGGATTTGGATGTTGTATCACTTGATATATGTGGCATACTGTTGGGGAGTCCTTATCTTTATGATAGAAAAGTAGTCTTGTTTCTTCATGAGACAAAATACCACCTTACTAAGGGGGGAGTGGAATTTATTGTTAGAGCTCACAGCATGAGGGTAAACACAACACTTGTTAGTGCAGGACAAATGAAGAGACTCATAAACACTAATAAGAGATATGTACTCATGGTCATAAGGGAGAAAGATGTTGGAACATCCGATGCTTTCCAAGGATGTGATCCTTCTCATAAGAAAGAATTAATTGATATTGTTTCTAAGTATGATGATATTTTCCAGGAACCAGATGGATTACCCCCTAAGAGGGAAATCCAACATGAAATACATATTCAACAAGATTATCCTCTTCCTAATGTGGGTATGTACAAGATGTCAGTTGCAGAGATGACAGAGATCAAGAAGCAAGTTCAAGGCTTGTTGGATCAAGGGGTCATCAGGCCCAACTCATCTCCTTGTGGTTCTCCAATCGTGATGGTGCCAAAGAAAGATGGCACATGGTGAATGTGTGTCGATTACCAGGCCTTAAATAAAACCACAGTGAAAAATTGATTCCCTCTTCCTCGTATAGATTATTTACTTGATCAGTTAAAGAATGTTGTTTATTTCACTAAGTTGGATTTGCATAGTGGATACCATCAAATCAGGGTTGCAGAACATGATGCATGGAAGACTTCCTTTAAAACCAAATAGGGATTGTTTTGTGGTTAGTTATGTCGTTTGGGCTTTGTAATTCTCCTGCAACCTTCCTGCGTGTGATGAATGATGTATTTAGACCTTTTCTAGATGATTTTTTGATTGTATATTTAGACCAAATTATTATATTTAGTGGGACTTGGGATGAACATGTGAGGCATGTAAAGCAAGTATTGGATACTTTTCAAAGGGAAAATTTGTATGTAAAATTGTCTAAATATGAATTTGGTAAGACTATACTTGTGTACTTAGGTCATATTGTAGGAAGGGGAAAATTAAACATTGATCATTCCAAAATTGATGTAATTGTAAATTGGCCTAAGCCCAAAAGTGTAACTGAGATACATAGCTTCTTAGGTGTGTGCTAGTATTGGAGGAGGTTCATTTCAAACTTTTCCTTTATAGCATCTCCTTTGCATGCCTTAACTAGTGTGAAGAACACTTTTTAGTGGGGAGGAAAGCAACAAAAAGATTTCAACACTTTGAAGGAAAAGATCAGTACCACACTAGTATTAGCACAGCTGAATCTTCAACAACCCTTTGAGATCGAGACAGATTCCAATAGATATGCCATGGGTGCAGTATTGATGTAATATCCTAAGCCTATTTGTTACCACTCAGAAAATTTTAACCAAGCTTTTGTTAACTATCCTACATATGATAAATATTTGTATGCATTAGTTCAAAGCGTAAAGAAATGGAAACACTACTTGTTAGGGAAGGAAACAATCATACATATAGATCATCAACCCTTACAGTATCTCCAAGCACAAACCAAACTGCAACAATCTCGACATTATAGGTGGATGGGTTTACTACAACAATTTCATTTGGTAATCAAGTACAAAAAGGGTACAAGTAACAAGGTAGTTGATATGATTTATAGACCTCCTATTGTTGCTTCTATTATTTTGAAGAATGCTTCTTTATCTCATGGTATCTATGTGGAACAATATGCCATTGATGAATATTTTAAAGAAGTATATGAGAAGCTAACCCATGGTGCACAGGTAGAGAGCTATTGTTTGCAGGGAAAACTACTCTACCATCTTGGAAATCTATGTATTCCTACAAGTGAACGAGTCCATGTAATACGAGAAACTCACACTTCTCTTGTGTTTAGGAATTTTGGGGTAGGAAAAACTATGGCTCATTTGTAGAGGTTTTCTTACTGGCCTCAAATGAAAGAAATTGTAACTAAATATGTAAACGGGTGTGTTATGTGTTCTACTTGTAAGCCCACTAATAGAAAACTGGGGCTATACTCACCACTACCTATTCCATCCCATCCATGGGAAAGTATCTCCATCGATTTTGTAGGGGGTTTACCAATGTTGAGAAGGGGTCATGACTATTTTTATGTTGTAGTGGACAGGTTCAACAATATGTGTATCTTAATTCCATGTAAAAAGTAGATCACTGCTGAGCAGACTACTAATCTCTTCTTTCAGTATGTTTGGGTTCACATTGGGTTACCCACATCCATTATCTTAGATCGAGATACTCAATTCCTTGGGGATTTTTGTACAAGCTTGTGGAGAATTATGGACACCAAGTTGAAGAGGAGCACTGCTTTCCATCCACGGACCAACGGATAGACAAAGGTTGTTAACCAAACAGTGATACATTTGCTTCGAGGCTACTGTAGCAAGCATCCCAAAGTATGGGATGAACATATACCCTATGTACAACATGCTTACGATCAAGCCTTACATTCCTCCACTTAGTGTTCTCCTTTTGAGACATGTTTTGGGTACTTACCTAAAGTTCATTTGGAATTGATGTATGGGAGAGATGCCAATTCAAATAAAGAAATAAATGAAGACAGATCCCGCAAGTTCATCCATAGGATCCAACAGGTACACCAAGCAGTCAGGGAACAAATGGAAGAAAGTCAATCACAATATAAAGCTCATCATGACAAACACAAGGTTGATCATCAGTTCTAGGTTTGAGACCAGGTGTGGCTTTACATCAACAAGGAAATATTGAAGGGTAAAGGTAAGAAAATCAAGCCCATTCGTTATGGACCCTTCACTATTTGGAGAAAAGTGGTACCAATGCTTTGTAAAATATCAGACCCCAACCCAGTTTCAGTCTCACTGATTTTTCAGGCAATGTTTAATGTCTAAACCCAGATTTATGACAACCAATTAAACTCAGCACCAAATAAATTTTTAGAACTGAAACATGAGGATTCTGCACATTGTTTTAATGCAGAAATAAAATATATCAGCAACACATTAAACTCATAAAATAACACAGAGATTTTTGGTCTAACAATGACCCTGGAAAAACCCACAAGGGGAAAACCAGTGAGAGAGGGAGTTTTTATTATTTGTGAGCTTCAAATAAATTATGTTACACCATATTCATCTTCATAAATTTAATGAAAAATTTATCTTGAAAATTGTGCCAAGTCTTCACACAAGTTCTGAGCCAAACTCTTCAAAATTCGTGCCAGCATTTTCTGCACCAAAGCATAGGTTTGCTTCTCAATATTTGTGCCTCTAACTGGATGTACGGATGCATCAAAATTCATGTCAACAATAGTAGCAAAAATATGGGTAATAAATGATTGTACGACCTCCTTGAAAACTGTGCCAAACTCCTAGAAATCACACACATAAATTTACCTCGATTTCTGTGCAGTAGATCGACTGTACAGATTGTGAAAATACATACGGTACGACATGTGTCAGTTGGATGTACCCTCCTTGATTTTTGTGCCCCAAAAATCAGTTGTACGAACTATGAAATCCGTACTGTACGTCCATAATTTAATACTGGTAAGATTTTCTATTGCTTCAAAGTTGATTGATGAAGTGGATTTGGATGTTGTATCACTTGATATATGTGGCATACTATTGGGGAGTCCTTATCTTTATGATAGAAAAGTAGTCTTTTTTCTTAATGAGAACAAATACCACCTTACTAAGGGGGGAGTGGAATATATTGTTAGAGCTCACAGCATGAGGGTAAACACAACACTTGTTAGTGCAGGACAAATGAAGAGACTCATAAACACTAATAAGAGAAGTGTACTCATGGTCATAAGGGAGAAAGATGTCAGAACATCCAATGCTTTCCAAGGATGTGATCCTTTTCATAAGAAATAATTATTTGATATTGTTTCTAAGTATGATGATATTTTACAGGAACCAGATGGATTACCCCTTAAGAGGGAAATCCAATATGAAATACATCTTCAACATGATTATCCTCTTCCTAATGTGGGCATGTACAGGATGTCAGTTGTAGAGATGACATAGATCAAGAAGCAAGTTCAAGGCTTGTTGGATCAAGGGGTCATCAGGCCCAGCTCATCTCCTTGTGGTTCTCCAATCGTGATGGTGCCAAAGAAATATGGCACATGGTGAATGCGTGTCGATTACCGGGCCTTAAATAAAATCACAGTGAAAAATCGATTCCCTCTTCCTTGTATAGATTATTTACTTGATCTATTAAAGAATGTTGTTTATTTCACTAAGTTGGATTTGCACAGTGGATACCATCAGATTAGGGTTGCAGAACAAGATGCATGGAAGACTTCCTTTAAAACCAAACATGGATTGTTTTTGTAATTAGTTATGTCGTTTGGGCTTTGTAATGCTCCCGTAACCTTCATGTGTATGATGAATGATGTATTCAGGACTTTTCTAGATGATTTTGTGATTGTATATTTAGACATGTGAGGCATGTAAAGCAAGTATTGGATACTTTGCAAAAGGAAAATTTGTATGTAAAATTGTCCAAATGTGAATTTGGTAAGACTACACTTGTGTACTTAGGTCATATTGTAGGAGGAGGACAATTAAAAATTGATCCTTCCAAGATTGATGTAATTGTAAATTGGCCTAAGCCCAAAAGTGTAACTGAGATACATAGCTTCTTAGGTGCAGTATAGTATTGGAGGAGGTTCATTTCAAAATTCTCCTTTATAGAATCTCCTTTGCATGACTTAACTAGTGTGAAGAACACTTTTCAGTGGGGAGGAAAGCAACAAAAATCTTTCAACACTTTGAAGGAAAAGATCAGTACCACACCAGTATTAGCACGAATGAATCTTCAACAACCCTTTGAGATCAAGATAGATTCCAACGGATACGCCATGGGTGTAGTATTGATGTAATATCGTAAGCCTATCTATTACCACTCTAAAACTTTTAACCAAGCTTGTGTTAACTATTCTACATATGATAAAGAGTTGTATGCATTAGTTCAAAGCGTAAAGAAATGGAAACACTGCTTGTTAGGGAAGGAAACAATCATACATATATATCATCAACCCTTACAGTATCTCCAAGAACAAACCAAACTGCAACAATATCGACATTACAGGTGGATAGGTTTCCTACAACAATTTCATTTGGTAATCAAGTACAAAAATGGTACAAGTAACAAGGTAGCTGATATGATTTCTAGACCTCCTATTGTTGCTTCTATTATTTTGAAGAATGATTCTTTATCTCATGGTAGCTATGTGGAACAATATGCCATTGATGAAGATTTTAAAGAAGTATATGAGAAGCTAACCCATGGTGCACAGGTAGAGAAATATTTTATGCAGGGAAAACTACTCTACCATATTGGAAATATATGTATTCCTACAAGTGAATGAGTCCATGTAATACGAGAATATCACACTTCTCTTGTGTCTGGGAATTTTGGGGTAGGAAAAACTATGGCTCATTTGTAGAGGTTTTGTTACTGGCCTCAAATGAAAGCAATTGTAACTAAATATGTAAACGGGTGTGTTATGTGTTCTACTTGTAATCCCACTAATAGAAAACTGGGGCTATACTCACCACTACCTGTTCCATCCCATCCATGGGAAAGTGTCTCCATGGATTTTGTAGGGGGTTTACCAATGTCGAAAAGGGGTCATGACTATTTGTATGTTGTAGTGGATAGGTTCAATAACATGTGTATCTTAATTCCATGTAAAAATCATATCATTGTTGAGAAGACTACTAATCTCTTCTTTCAGTATGTTTGGGTTCACTTTGGGTTACCCACATTTATTATCTCATATCGAGACACTCAATTCCTTGTGGATTTTTGGACAAGCTTGTGGAGAATGATGGACACCAAGTTGAAGAGGAGCACTACTTTCCATCCACAGACCAACGGACATACAAAGGTTGTTAACCAAACAATTGTACATTTGCTTTGAGGCTATTGTAGCAAGAATCCAAAAGTATGGGATGAACATATACCCTATGTACAACATGCTTACAATCAAGCCTTACATTCCTCCACTTAATGTTCTCCTTTTGAGACATGTTTTGGGTACCTACCTAAAGTTCATTTGGACTTGATGTATGGGAGAGATGCCAATTTGAATGAAGAAATAAATGAATACAGAGTCCGCAAGTTCATCCAGAGGATCCAACAGGTACACCAAGCAGCCAGGGAACAATTGGAGAAAAGTCAATCACAATATAAATCTCAGCATGATAAACACAAGATTGATCATCAATTCCAGGTTGGAGACCATGTGTGGCTTCACTTCAATAAGGAAAGATTGAAGGGTGAATGCAGGAAACTCAAGCCCATTCGTTATGGACCTTTCACTATTTTGGAGAAAAGTGGTACCAATGCTTTGTAAAATTTCAAACCCCAACCCAGTTTCAGTCTCGCTGATTTTTCAACCAATGTTTAATGCCCAAACCCATATTTATGACAACCAATTAAACTCAACACAAAATAAATTTTCAGAACTGAAACATGAGGATTCTGAACATCATTTTAACGCAGAAATAAAATATATCAGCAACACATTAAACTCATAAAATAACACAGAGATTTTTGGTCTAACAATGACCCTGGAAAAACCCACAAGGGGAAAACCAGTGAGAGAGGGAGTTTTTATTATTTGTGAGCTTTAGAGAAATTTTATTACAACATATTCATATTCATAAATTTAATGAAAAACTTATCTCGAAAACTGTGCCAAGTCTTCACACAATTTCTGAGCCAAACTCCTCAAAATTCATGCCAGAATTTTCTGCACCAAAGTATAGGTCTTCTCCTTGATATTTGTGCCTCTAACTAGCTATACAGATGCCTCGAAATTCATGCCCACAACAACAACAAAAACCTGAGTAATAAATGACTGTACGACCTCCTTGAAAATCGTGCCAAACTCCCATAAATCACACAAAGAAATTTACCTCAATTTCTATGCAGTAAATCGACAGTATGAACTGGGAAAATGCGTATGGTATGGCCTGTGTTAGCTGGTTGTACCCTCCTCGATTTATTTGCCCAAAAACTCAGCTGTATGGACTGTGAAATCTGTACTGTATGACCGGAATTTAATGTTGTGACTCTTCCTCGATTTCCATGCCAACAAAAGTTGTACGAACTCCTGAAATACGTACTGTACAACTTGCTATTAATGTTGTACCTCTTGCATCAATTTCTGTGCTAGTTTCCAACCTTGGAATGTGTTCCTAGCTCTGCAAAAATAACCTCTTTCTCCAACTCAAATTTCTTCTCTTGCTCTCTCAAAAATGTCTGAACAACCGAACAATGGGTGTGCCATCCTTACCCTAATCGACCTCACGAGGGAATCTTAAGAGTCATCTCATCTAACAGTTGAGATTAGACGAGATCACCGGTGGGGATAAAATCACTTATTCACCCACTTTCCATAAGTCTGAAAAAGTCACCTTTTAATTTGCTTATCAAAAATTAAATGACTAGGGTCCACATTAAGCACTTTCTCACCACTTAGGCGCCTAGGTGATCATAAACACTTGCCTAGGTATTTTTAAATTATTTTTAACACTCATTCTTACCGAGGAAAGTGTTACTCACCACTCCAAGTTTGTCCTTGAAAAATAGAAACTTGCCTCTGCCTAATGCTTTGGTGATTATGTCTGCAACTTGCTCTTTTGTAGATATTTACTATAGCTCCACTGATCCTCTCTGAACATAGTCACAGATGAAGTGATAACGAATCTCGATATGCTTATACCTATCATGAAAAACTGGATTCTCCAAGAGTTTAATGCAACTCTGATTATCACAATAAATCAAGGTAGGCCTCAACTACACACCAAACGATCCCACCAACAACTTACAAAGCCAAAGGGACTCACAACTGGACTGACTGGAAGCCATATACTCAACCTCTATAGAACTCAATGCCACTGACTTTTGCTTCGGACTGAACCAAGACACAACTACTGAGCCCAATCCAAAACAACACCCTGAAGTACTCTTCCGATCACTGACACATCCTACCTAATCTGAATCTATATATCCAACCAGATGAACTCTGTCTCCTCTATGATAGTCCAGACCATAATCTACTGAACCACAAAGATACGTGAGAACATGTTTTTCTACCACCCAATGCACTCTCCTAGGCTCCACCATGAACTGATTGAGAGTGTTGACAACAAAACAAATATCTGGCCTGGTATTGACCAAATACATCAATGACCCAATCAATTGACGATATAAAGTGGAATCCACCAATTGTGACTCAGAAGAATGAAGCTTCTTCCAGTTGGTAATCATGGGAGTGGTCATGGGCCTACAATCCTCCATTTGAAATCTCCTCAGAATTTCACACACATACTTCCCTTGTCCCAGGAAGATGTTTCTAGTATCCTGCCAAACCTCCAATCCCCAAAAATAGTGCATCAGTCCAATATCAGTCATATAAAACTCTGAAGCATGGATTTCCTTGCATCCATTGATGAGTCTCTATCCCCCTGTAATAAAAATATCATCCACATATAGCAAGAGAATGAGAGGATCCTCTCCAACCACAATGTAATACAGGTTGGGATCTGCCTCACTCTTCTTAAAGCCCAACTATTGCAAATAGACATCAATCCTTGAATACCAATCTCTAGGAGCTTGTTTCAACCCATACAATGCCTTGTTCAGTCTACACATATGAGACTCTCTCCCATGCACATAAAATACCAATGGCTGCTCAATATACATCTCCTCCTGTATAAGACCATTCAAAAATGTGGCCTTCACATCCATCTGGTGGATCTTCCAACCCATCTCTGCTGCAATGGAAATCACCAACTTGATCGAGGTATATCTAGCAACCAACACAAAGGTATCTTCATAGTCAACTCCCTCAACCTATGAAAACCCCCGATCCACAAAGTGAGCTTTGTACTTCTCAATTCTGCCATACGCAACATGTTTGAGTTTATAGAGCCACCCAGAATTCACTACTGACTTCCCCTCAGGTCTAGGAAGAACTTCCCAGACATCATTCTTCATGATGGAATTGTACTCTTCCATCATGGAATCTCTCCAAACTTTTCTACCAGTAGCCTCCTCAAAAGTGGAAGGCTCAGACTCTCGAATATTTCTCACCATCGCGATGTAGCTGCAAAACCTCTCGGGAGGTTTACTCTCTCTCATAGCCTGCCTGGGATTCCCCAATGAACCTTGTGCCTCCCTCAAAGTATCTTGAAGCCACTTGGGCTTCCTCCTCTCTCAATTAGTGTCCCATGGAGGGGACTCTCCCTACTCAACCCCATATCATGAAGACTTTGATCTTGAAGTAGACTCTGGAGTACTCGATCCTCAAACCTATGGACCAGTAGCCTGCGATCTTGAAATATGTGGCGCTGCCACCTGTGGACCAGTTGTCACCGAATATGGTGGCCGTGAACTCTATGTCACTGTCATTTGCTGCAGACTCACCTAAATCTGAGGTGATGACTCCTCACCCCTCTCTATCCCTTGTGACTTCCTAAAGGCTTTGTCCTCCTCAAATCTCCCATCCCTCCTCAACATTGTCTTCCTCAAGGAAGGAAGTTATATACAGAAAGCCTTTGAAGTATCTCTATACCCAACAAATATCCCTCTCTCTGTCGTGGGATCTAGCTTTTTCCTCTTCTTATAAGGGACATGTGAATATGTGATGCACCCAAAAATCTGAAAGTGCCCCACCTCAGGCTTTTTCCCAGAAAAATCCTCCTCAGGAGTCATGTTCGCCACTGCCCTGTGTGGACTCATGTTCTGCATATAAAATGCAGTGTAGCATGCATCAACCCAAAGAAATAGTGGCATCCCCTGATCATGTAGCATGACTCTCGTAGCCCCAACAATGGCCCTGTTATTCCTCTTAGCAGCCCCATTCTGCTATGGGTTGTAAGGAACAATCAACTCTCTCCTGATTCCCTCTCCTGCACAAAATTCCATGAACTCCTTGGAGGTATACTCATCCCCATTATATGTCCTCATAACTCTAATTTTCTTCCCTGTATGGTTCTCCACAAGAGCTTTGAACTCTTGAAACCAATTGAAGACTTGTCCTTTGGTCTTCATTAAGAAAATCCAAGACTTCCATGAGAAGTCATCAATGAATATAACATAGTATAAACAACCAGTCAACAATGTCGAAGACATCGTGCCACATACTTCACAATGAATAAGATCAAGGATACCTGCTACTCTACTGTCACTACTAGGAAAAGCAGTCTTGGTGTACTTTTCTAAAGAACACCCCTTGCACAACTCCTGGTGCTCTGTACTGAAATCTGGAACTCCAGTCACAATCTCCCTTAGTAACCTCAAATCCCCATGGTGAAAATGTGCCATCCTCTTGTGCCATATCTAACATAGGTCACTATTGCTGGTTGTATGAATCAATGCTCTTGCTAGCTGGAACATAACCTTGTACATATTCTCATGTCTAGTCCCAATCACTTTGGTTGAAGTGATACTAGACCCCTTAGGGAAAAGGAGCACCTTCCCATCACAGAACAACACCTCATAGCCCCTCTCCTTAATAGAAGAAACTGACACTAAGTTCTTCTTCAAGCCTAGAACATATAGGACCTCTCTCAACAACATGGGAGGCAAAGACTCCCTCTAAAATGATATTGTACCACAACCAACTGCCTTGACCACTTGGTCATCTCCAAGCACCACCTCAACATCACCAATCTGAGTAAGATCTGTCAATTTCTCACGAGCCCCTATCATATGGAGGGAGGCACCACTATCAATATACCGCATATCTAAATGAGTGGTCCTCATGGAAAGACACACAACCAAGGAAAATTCCTTGTCAAATTTGGTGGAGAACTCTTCCAATGCTATTGAAGCTATTGTTTCTTTCTTCTTCTTGTTCGGGCACTGACCTTCATAGTGCCCAAACTTGTGGCATGCAAAGCACTTGAATTTTCTCATGTCCTTCTTCCCTTCACCCTTCAGTTTATTTCCTCCCTTAGGACCCTTTTTGAACTTCTTCCCTCTTTTGGAAGTAAGATCCACATTCTCCTCATCGTGACCTGTAGATGAATTTCCATGTACATAACCTCTCCGGGTCTCCTCCTGAACAAAGTCATTCCAAAGACGTT
Organism: Picea mariana; assembly: GCA_032191745.1. NCBI lineage: Eukaryota > Viridiplantae > Streptophyta > Pinopsida > Pinales > Pinaceae > Picea > Picea mariana. Next base: position 54,502 of record JASDQU010242313.1, read on the forward strand.
CCCAATTGAGAAGCTTCTCCCTAGACACAATGCCCTCAACAAAAACGTCCCATTGTTTGGAAAATCCATTCAATGTTGTCCTCACAATATCACTGTCAACTATGGCCTCCCCCACAACTCTAAGCTCATCTCTCACCTATGTCAACCTGGTAAGATATGTGACTACATTTTCATCCTTGGTCATTTTAATGCTCTTCAAATTTTCACTCAAAACCATCTTCCAGTTTTCATTTGTACTCTCGTACAACTTCGTCAAAGACTCCCACATCTCATAGGCATTTGTATTCCCTGTCAAGAGAGGAATAAAATGGTCCTTGATGGCATCAAGAATAATCCTCTTAGCCTTGATACTCTTCTTATTGTATGCTGCAAGAAGAGTAGCATCAGTAGGTACAACCACATGATGTGTTGTGGTATTTTCAACAATGTCCCACAACTCATTTTCTTGCAACAAAAAGATCATCCTCTCTTTCCAAGCACCAAAATATGTTGCCCCATCAAGTCTGTCCTCAACCCTCAAACCTGTAGCCATTGACCGCTTTCTGCTGAAAATGAAAAATTCAAAATTTTGTCCGGTAAAGTGATTGTTGTCCCAGTTTTCTGACTTGCTGAAATATTTATGATTGTCTTTAACTTAGCTCTAATACCATGTAAAATTTCAGACCCCAACCCAGTTTCAATCTCGCTATTTTTTAAGCCAATGTTTGATGCCCAAACCCAGATTTATGACATCCAATTAAACTTAGCACAAAATAAATTTTTAGAACTGAAACATGAGGATTCTGAACATCGTTTTAATGCATAAATAAAATATCAGCAACACATTAAACTTTGAAAATAACAAAGAGATTTTTGGTCTAACAACGACCCTGGAAACACCCACAAGGGGAAAACCAGTGAGAGAGGGGTTTTTATTATTTGTGAGCTTTAGAGAGATTTTGTTACCGCATATTCATCTTCAGAAATTTAATGACAAACTTATCTCAAAAATCGTGCCAAGTCTTCACACAAGTTTTGAGCCAAACTCCTCAAAATTCAAGCCAGAATTTTTTGCACCAAAGTACAGGTTTGTTCCACGATATTTGTGCCTCTAATTGGATGTACGGATGCCTTGAAATTTGTGCCAACAACAACAACAAAAATATGGGTAATAAATGACTGTACAACCTCCTTGAAAACCATGCCAAACTCCCAGAAATAACACAGAAAGTTACCTCAATTTCTGTGCAGCAAATCAATTGTACAGACTGTGAAAATCCATATGGTATGACCTATGTCAGCTGGCTGTACCCTCCTCAATTTTTGTGCCCAAAAACTCAGTCATACGGACTGTGAAATTTGTATTGTATGAACATAATTTAATGTTGCACCTCTTCCTCGATTTATGTGCCAAAAAAAGTTGCGCAGAATCCTAAAATCCGTACTGTGAGGCCTGTTGTTAATGTTGTACTTCCTACCTCGATTTCCATGCTAGTTTCTATCCTTGGAATGCGTTCCCTAGCTCTGCAAAAATAGCCTCTTTCTCCAACTTGAATTTCTGGTCTTGCTGTCTCAAAAATGTCTCAACAACCCAACAATGGGTGTGCCCTCCTTACCCTAATCGACCTCATGAGGGAATATCAAGAGTCATCTCATCTAATGGTTGAGATTAGATGAGATCAACGGTGGGGATAAAATTACTTTATTCACCCACTTTCCCTAAGTCTCAAAAAGTCACCTTTTAATTTGCATCTCACAAATTAAATGACTAGGGTCCACATTAGGCACTTTATCATCCCTTAGGTGCCTAGGTGATGATAAATACTTGCCTAGGTATTTTTTAATTATTTTTAACATGATTTTCATCTAGATGTTCCACCTTGTATGCATATCTACTCAGTTGTAAATGTAGAGAACTTGAAAACTTTTTGAGCCTCCCATGATCATGGATCAGGATGAGGAAGTTTTAATACCTTCAGTTGATGAGTTTCTTCTGAGTACTTGGATGAGTTAAAGGAAGATATCATCTTGGATAGAAGGAAGAGGACTTCACACAGGGGTGATGTTGATTATCTTCGAGTAGGCTTAAAGGGAACACATCAAAGCAAACCAAAGTGGATTGAGAAGGACAAGGTGAGGGAACTCTTCCCTCACTTATTTGTTGATTGATGAAATCTTTTGGTGGTCCAAACAAATCTCAGTGGGAAGGCGTGATCGAAAATGGATCCAGAGAAGACTAAGGACAACTCATAATTCGTAGAAGCAACTCAAGAATCTCAGAATGGCCTTAACAGAGAGAGAAAGGGAAACAATTAAAAGTACTCAAAACTCAATGAAAGTGGCATCATCGCGAAGAGCACGTCGCAAGATTTCCAACGACGTAAATGACTCATCAAACGGAGTTACAAATAGAAAGATATTCACAGTTAAAGTTTGGTCAACCTAGCTCAGTCAACATGGTATGAGTCAACATCCATACTGTTGATGTCATCATTAGTACATATGACATCATCATTTGTACAATGTACATGACATACATGGGAGGAAACAAGTGTCATGTTGACTTCAGCATGGTGACGTGGCATCACCAGAGGATTCCACGTGTCACTCGTTTTTGGCTTTTTCGGGTCGATCCGTGGACCAATGAAAAAGCACCACGTGGTAGTCTGTACAACCACGTGGCATACCACATGGTGATGTGGCAGGCTGACACGACAGGCTGATGTGGCAGGTGACTGTACAGGTGGTTGGCATGGCCCAATGTTTGTCTACCACATACTCGAGTCATGGGCTGCCACGTGGCAGTGGGAACATTCCCAATGAGGGCTCGAGAACTGAAATAAAAAAGTAAAAAAAGGGTGTCTCCACCAAATTTGGCGGAGCCCCGCCAGATCTAGTGGTCCAACGGTCCAATCTAAACCACCTCCAAATTTGGTGAAACTACCATATTCATTTATATATATAAGTTATAACAAACACCCAAAAGGGGAGGCCCGTGAGATCGACCCCGGGACCTCCCCCATTGTATAGACCTTAACTATAGCTCTTCCAACCAATAGGACAAACGAACCCATTGTTTACAACCCTCACGATTATTATTTAAAATTTGAAATCCTACAGAGCACGGGGAGAGGTGCACGAAAATACGGTCGGGCATAGTTTTCGAGGAATTTTTTTGGAATTAATTATAGGTTGCAAGGCATGAAAACCAAAACAAAATTTCTCTTGGGCCTGGGAGTGCCAGAGTCAGATTGAGGTGTAGAGATAGTAAGTTTTGGGTAGTTCGACGCCACGAATTCAATGGTGTTGTCTGTTTTATGGTTTGAGCAAATCTTCTGCAGCTTAATTTCAGAATGAGGTATACTTATGTATTTTTCCAAATTCTTTTTCTGAGTTAATAAAAAGGCCTACCCATTTGAGAGCAGGACCTAGAGACGTAGTCCACCAAGAACAAACTTCGTTATCAAGTTTTGCGTTCATATTTTATGCTTATATCTCTTCATTATTGAGCTTTTTATTCTTTAATGGTACACTTTAATGTATGCTCATTTAATACGATTCTTTATAAGTCACTTCTATGAAAAGATCCTGGATCACCTTCATTCATATGATCTTCCTTTACCTGTTCTTGTTTTCTTTTCCATACTTTCTTATATCTGATATCATTGTTCTCTTTTATATAAGTATCCATCACGATTCTACAATCATGAGCTATGTGTCCATAGTTATGGCGTTGTAACATTCAATGTTATGTGGGGACACATAAACATTTCTTGCTTGAACATTTATTTCATAAGCCCTGCAATCTGCAACTTTATGTCCAAATTTAGTACAATAAAAACAATGACCATAAAAGAAATTTACATACCTGGGAGTGAATGATCTTCTTTGTGGCGTAGTCCTTCTAAATTCCCGTCTTGGTTGATCATGATCTTCTCTTCTGTTGATCCATTCATTTCGATTGAACCTTCTTTGTGGCTTGAATGTGGAGGGTTTTCTTAAAGATGTATATTTATCATTTTTCTTTGATTCTAGCTGACCATGATTCCTTCCTTTGAGTACTTCTGTGTAACTCTTACTCTTTTTTTCATTCTTTTTTTCTGGCAACCTGGAGTGATTCTCTTCAACATTCTCTACTGATGATGTAGATGTTTCTGTCTTTTCATCGTTCTTGCTGAGCTTGATGATTTTGGCTCTCAATGTGACAACTTCTTCTTAAATCTTTTCAACCTCTTCTTATTTCTTCATCATCTGACTCTTCATGACTTATTCTGTTCGCTTTGGTTCTTAAAGTTGGATCTTGAAGGAGATGCTTTCCTTTTCAATTCTTCTTTCTTCTTCACCAAATTTCGCTTCAAGTTGATTTAAGTCCTGATTTATTTCCTTAAGATGATCTATCAGAATATTTTCTCTTTTCTCTCCTTCCTTTATTTTGGCTTCCAAACATTGCTTTTCTTCCTTCTGACCTTTGTATTCTTCTTCAATATTTTTGGCTTCTTCTAGCTGAGCTTTTAGTTTCGCGATGACCTATTGGGATTATTTGGAACTTTCTTGAGAATTCTTCTTGACCAATTGTTATTCAAGAGACTTGTTTTTCTTTCTTTCTTTCATAACTTCATCTAGAGAATTGATTAATTATGCTTCAATATCTACTATAACTTATTCACAATCTTCTTGTTCTGAATCTATCGACTGACATGAAGATAATCTTTTTTGTTGTGTACCTACATCTTATTTATCACTCTCTGGCTCTGTGATAAGAGATTCCTCAAAATAGAGATCATGTAGCTTATCCCAAAGTTCTTTAGTTGATAAAAAATTTCCCACTTTCTCTTTTAATGAATCAAGTAATACTTCCAAGATGAAATCCATTGCTATTTTGTTGTTTCTTTTCAATTCCTATCATCGATACTCAACCATATCCTCTCACATGGATCATATACCAAGGACACCTCAACTAAATATCCAACATCACCAACACATGCCTATACCAATAATGTACCGATATCACCAACATACCATCACAAGACATGTGTCTCAATCATGTACCAAAGCATGTACTAAACCATCAGCATGTACCATACCAAGCATCAATCATGTACCACAACCTTTACCACAACATGTAACAAACTTGTACCAAATCATGCATCAAACAAAACCTGTGCCACACCATGTGCCAACACCATATCATGCATCAAATATGTATCTCACCACACATCAATGTCACTAAGGAATGCCTCATACATATACTAAAAATGTATCTCAAATAATGTGCCCAATATCCAAGATGCTCCTCAAACCATGTGCCTCAACCATATACCATATCACTCATTATATGTCTCAATAATTTCATACACCATGTATCATAAGATATCATCAATGAAGTGCCTAAACAAAGTACCAAACAACCAATATCATATACCAAGTATATGCCTCAACCATGCACCTAATATGTGCCTCAAGCCTGTGCCAATGCCTCAACAATATACCAAAGACTTTCCTCAAGCATGCACCATAACATCATCAACATGTAACCCTGAAAATATGCATATAAACATACATGTAACTCTGTAACATACATGTTTTATGTGATCACAAAATTGCATACATTCCTCAACTTCAGCAACAAGAGAATAATATCTTCATCAAACTTTACCTTAGTCTCACTAGATTAGTTTTTGGATTAGTCACAAACCCTAAATTTCAACAAGCATAACTCCACACATGTAATGAATAAAGGTATGAAACTTGTACCCAATATTATTCAATATCTTCTCTACAATTCCTCTAAGTTTCACTACTTGTAACATCCCCAAAAAAGATTTATAGAAAAAATGGAAGACCTTGCTGAATTTTGGTTTATTCTATAGAGAAAACTTGTAGAGACTGCCACACACAACATATTGGATATCTATATCTAAATATCATACACAACATAATATAGACTATAATATATCCAATGCATTTGGTCTCACATAAGTTTGATACTATATGAAGATGTTATGACTGTTTTACCCAGAAAACATGTTTGATACTAGTTTCGGGACTATCCAAAAACACTATTTTCCACATAGTTTATCTCTGAAAATACAATGACCCAGAATCTCAAATTTCTACCACAAGTACCTTCATATGTATTCTCAATATCCTCTAGGGTTTTCTATATGAATCATTCTATAAATAAATTTATAGCGAAAATGGTAATATGACCTATAAATAACATACCTTAGAACACATCCTCACAAGTCTTCATCCTCCTTTGGAATTTTACCCTTCTTCACTTCATATTCCCTCTGAAATTCACCTCATATCTCCTTGGTTACCTCATATAAGAATCACTTAATCACATAGAATATATTCAATATAATGTGTGTGTGTGAATGTACTTATGAGTGACTTCTTGAGGTGTATATATCTGTTTTCTAAGTAATCTCTTTCCTTAACTTTAGGGCTTCTTGAACTTTCTTGTTACAACCACTTCACCCTTTCATTAATGACTTGCAATTAATTAGGGGTTTCTTAACCCATATTGTAACCAATTAGGGACTTCTTAACCCATATTTTGGGATTCCAACTTTATGACCTCATAACTCCTCAACCATGAGGAACCACGTGGCATACCACCTATCACTGAAAACGACACGACAATGGCTATCCAACTATGAGTGTATTACTTTAATTTACACTTTCCTTCATGTAAATATTCCTCAACCAACTTTGTGTGCAATAAACACACCTCCAAGGGTTTATGTAGACTTCATCAAATGCACCCATCACATCTGTTGACATCAACCACTCCATCAATGAAAACTAACTCACCATCAATATCAAACATATCTCTAGGGATACATCAACCACTCCATCAATGAAAACTAACTCACCATCAATATCAAACATATATCTAGGGCTTCTGGACTTCTCCAAGGGTTGACATCAATCTCCAAGGGTTGACATCAATGACAACCAACTCCATCAATGAAAACTAACTCACCATCAATATCAAACATATATCTAGGGCTTCTGGACTTCTCCAAGGGTTGACATCAATCTCCAAGGGTTGACATCAATGACAACCAACTATTTAACATCCTTAAGTATTGATTGTCAAGCTTCCCTCCGTCACATAGCTTATTATTCTTTCCCAATGTATTTGTTTAATAAAGGTTACATTTGTATGTAGAGATGTGAGAACAAGATGAAGAAGAGAGGGTCGAGAATATCAATTTTGTTGGATTGAGAGTCTCCAAGGTAAGTGGAGGATCAAGACACAACTCACATCAATTTTCAATCATGGATCAAGGAATGCAAAATCATGGTGCAATCTCTAACACTATATTGGTACAAATCAAATATGAATAAAAGAAGGCCATACTATACAAACACTGAGGCACACCATCACATAAGTGCCCATAATGTTCAATTTGACTAGGATGCTTAAGCAAGGAATAAGGAGTTATTGTTAAAAATCACAAATTGTGTGCTCAATATATGTGCATTGAGAGTCAATATATTGTTCATTCACACACCTCACCTTGATTGTTCCTAATTGAAATTATTGAAATCTTATTGAATATAGATTATCCTCACAACATGGTTTAATAGTGAAGAAGAGGATAAATACAAAACTTGATTTCACCCAAGGAGCAATGTTCTCCGCTTGTGGTCATTCCAATAAAGAGGAACAATAGTACCATAGTGTTCATGTAGTTGCAGTCATCATCCATAGATATATTAGAGTGATATTTAGCAACAAGTGAGGGAAACCCATTTACTTGTGGTTTGGTTAGTATATATAAACATACTTGGATTGATTTTCCACACTTGAACTCTAGAAAACCTTTGCATTCACTACAAGAAAAATACCCTCTAGCAGAGGTTTTTGCGGACACCCCTATAAAAATAGCCCCAAAATCAATTTATAGCAGATGATACTAGTAAAGGAGAGAGGGAAGAGGTTTTAGTAGATGCTTTACACTGTTCCTTTTATAAGTACACAATGCACCGATGTGTTTTATACAACAGGCGCATTAGTGCCCTCAAAACTAGCGCACCGTACCATAGTTATTTCAAATAAAGAAAAATAGTATCAGGTACGTTATGGAAATAATGACGCACCGGGAAATAATGATGCACCATAATAACGTTCTTTAAAAAATCTCCAGTGCACAACTTAACACTGGAAGCACATGTGCACTATTAGTAGAGCACATCGTTATATGGTTAAATTAAAAACATTTACGCACCAATGTAGGATTATGTCAAAAAATATATTCTGGTGCAATCCATTGTATCATGCGCACCAATGCACACCAATGCTCCAATATGGAGCATCGTGTTAGGGTTAATTTCCAAATTTACGTAGTGTGCTATGTAAAACCGACCACACCGGGGCATCTATTATTATACCACACCATGTCATGCTTAAACAAAAAATTCCACACCATTGTATTTTTTCAAAAAATGTATGGTGGTGCACTATGTAGTAGTAAATGCACCGGTGCACATGCATTCCAAAAACACATGCATCGTTCTAGGATTGTTTAAAAAAATATATATAACTGGTGCGCTCATTAAACATGTATGCCCCGTTGCGGTTGGTCATCGGGCGCACCGAAACAAGGTTTTATAAAAAAAAAATTGATGACGATAAAAATCATTTTTACCATTTTCAGTGTTGTAGAGCTAAAAAACACCAGTGCAACCTTTTCCTATCTAAAGCACTCTTCCATCGGTGCTTTCCTTTCTTTCCTTCCTTTCTTCTATTGCTCGGTGCATGAATTTCAAATTTTTCCAAACGGTGGGAGAATTTAGTTCTTTTTTAGTACATCGCAACCATTCCTCCCCGACGATAAAATGTCTAGGTAATGTCCTTGTTTCTTCATAACTTAAGTTTTCACCGGATTAAAATTTAAAATTGAGTGAAATATTAAGTTTAAAAAAAAACTGCGTGGTGCATTCAAAGCCCTTAGCTCGCACCGCCTACGGTGCAACCTGTAAATTTACAGGGCACACCACGTACCTTATTACCTTTCTTGGTGGTGCGTTGGTAAACATAAATGCATTGGCGCGTCCATTTAACTACACACTGAAGAAAAAGTATATAACTGGTAGGGCGGTGCGTCAAAGTACAGATAATACACTGGGTCGCTAAAGTAAATGGCACACTTCCCTTATCAGATATATTTTTACATAGTGCATTGGTAAACATGCTTACTAGGGTGTTCATGTTTACCAAATGCACTGCTGAGAAATGTAACATTATGTTGCGGTGTGCCCCGTAAATGTTTTGGTAGCACTGTATGCAGTGCGATAGTAACGAGGATAATGCACCGCAAAAAGTTTCGTACTCAAAAATTTGGAAAAGTTTATGGGACGGTGCATTGACATCCGTTACACACATCAATGCATGTAGTGAACATATATGCACCATGTTTTTGCTAATTTCTAAATAATTGTTTACGTGCGTTAAGATTTTAATTTGTTTTTTGGTTTAAGCAGTGCATAAGGATAAATATAACACACCGGGGCATATGTGTTGTAGTCTAGCTCCCTGGTGCGGTACTGTTTTTCAATGCACCACATAACATAGTAGAACATATTTTGTTCAGTGTGTTACTTTACAATGACGCACTATGGATGATGCTCACAATATATATGCACCGTTGACGGTGCGTGACAATTTTTTTGGGTGCACCAATAATGCAATTAACTTCTTTTTTGAAGGAAGTTATTTTTCCATATTTATAGATAAATTTACCATTCAATAGATTTTTTTTTATTTATTTTTATGTATGAGTGAGGATTATGTGTTTCATATGTTAATCATGTAGAGACATGAGCGGAGAGAGAAGCAACAACAATAGGAGCAGAGGGTGGACCTGTACAATGTTGTATGAGAATGGGAGGCGAGGGAGAGGGAGAGGGATTTGTACCCTCTCCATATTACTACAGAGACTCATGTTCACTTGAGGAATGTAGGCCTCCTTAAGTACTATGAGGAGGCTACATCCATTAAGGGGCACTTTGGGTTGTTGGTGCATTTGATCCATCGATGGGATGTCCATCGACAAAATTTCCGTGTGGGTTTGGATCAATGATACCATCCCACTGAGGAGGATATTTTCTTTATCACTAGGATATCCAAGAGAGGGGAGGATTTTCCCCAATTGCTAGATGGCCCAGTAGGTGTTCCATCTAAGAGTCTGATCCAGGTGGATATTGGTGGCCACCCACCTATTCCAAATTCCAACTGGCTCATCTTGACAATTTTCAGTTCATCACGTTTCTCTGTAATGGGGAAAATTATTTGTAATTATGGGTTCTACACTTCTGAGGCTGTATTTAATCCCTACACAATATCTAGGAGGATATTGGTGGCTTCCCATCTAGTCCAACTGGCCTATTTTGGTAGTTTTCATCTCAGTACATCTTTTTGTACTTCTGGGGCCGTTTTGAGGCCCTAAACAACATTTTTTGGGCTTGCCATAATCAAACTATTGTTAGAGTTAGATTTTAATGGCATAATGTGTATTTCTTGAAAATTCCTTTCCAATAGGCTATCACACGCCTAAAACAAAGATCGTATGAAAAAGTTACGACCCCAAGAAGTTGATGTACTAACTTACCCCAACGGGGGCCCACATGACTTTTGGCGCTTCATCTCCTAGGGTTAGGTTTTTGAATGTCTAGGGTTTTGGAATTCATGTTTATTATAAATAGGCCTTCAAAACCTCATTGTACTCATATTCTTGTGAATGAGCGTACTCGTCACATCTCTTCTCAGAGATAAATATGCCACCATTCTCTTGCACTATATTTTTACAGTGTCTGTACATTTCTTTCATTAATAGAAATCATGTATTGATGTATTTCTTTGTTTCTGGAAATATTTATGTGTGTTTCATTGTAATATCTCTTCTTTCATTTCATTCCGAAAATAATCTAGATCAATTGTATCAGAGTAGGCTGCTCTTGATAGCTTTTCAGTGCATGTCCCCGACAAGGTTTGAGTATAGCAAGTTGGGTCTCAAGCTTGTCTCTCTTCAGGACAATCGCTCTCACATGCCCAAGAAACCCTCCATGGTGGAAGAAAATAAAAATGGTAGAGCAGAGGATTCTATTAACATGTTGATTGAGAAAGCTATTGTGTGATAGAGGGACGAAATGATGGAGATTTTTTCTCACATCCACCAACTCCTTCTAATAGCAACATACACATCTTAATTAAGCGACCACTTTAGAGGAACTTCTCCCTTCAAGGTACAAGTTAAATTTTATATTCCCATATTTGAAGATTAGATAGATAGAGATGCCCTAGAAAAATGGTTAAATCTGCTAGAAGGTTATTTCTTTGTTCACAATTTTTTCGACAGGTAAAATATCACCTTCGCACTCCTTAAGGCTCTCCCCCATGTCAAACATTGGTGGGAAACTTACTAGGAGAAAATTTCCATAGATGAATCTGGAATATATGGGGTCGAGCCCACTTGGGATTGTTTTGTGGATGTGGTCAAGGAACAATATTACCCTGTTGATAACTATGAATAACAGTACATGAGATGGACCAGACTGCGGAAAGAGAAGGGCCAAACAATGTTGGAGTTCACAAATACTTTCCATACCTTGAGTACCAAGCAGGGTATCAAAGACTCCGAGTGACATCTGGTTTTGAAATACTATGGGGCTCTGCATAGGTACATCCAAACTGAAATGGATTTCCTAAACATCTCATCACTAGGGACTATCGATATGCTTTCAAAATCAAGCAGAAATTTGGGCACCAGAACAAACGACATTTTAGGTCTACAAATCCACAACAACCAAAGCATGATAAAGATGGTCCTAACCAATAGCCTTCTGAAAATCAGTCCAATACATAGGAAAATAAGGGTAAGGGAAAGATGAAGACTGACACTAGGAAGTGGTGCGACTTCCATAAAATACCTTAGTACAACATCGATGAATGTCATTCAAAACAATCATTAGTGGCCAAGATCAAAGATAAGGAGACGAACACTAATTATGAATCTGATACAGAAAATAATGAAAAAAAATAGATCATTGACGCATACCCCACTACAACTATCGTGACCACAACAATTCAACTAGAAGAACCATTAGATCCTGAAGAGGGGAGCACCTCTTCCTTTCATAGATGTGGGTGAAGGGGACTCTGTTGCATTTCATTGTTGATAGCAGAAGCTAGAATAACCTCATCTCAACTGAGGTCATCAAATAGTTAGGGTTGTCGACAACACCACACCTATAGCCATACAACATCGGGTGGCTTTTCCAGGGATGAGATCTCCGTGTCAGCCAACAATGTCGGCTTTCATATGGAATTCAACCCTTCAAGGATGAGGTAGTATGTGATGTTTCCCCTCTTGATGTTTGTGATGTTGTTTTGGGTAAACCATATATGTGGAAACATCATGTTGTTTATGAGTCTCGACCCCGTAGTGTCATTATTACTCCGGGGGGTCATATATATAGGATACCCGAGGTAGTTCTGACTAATGTTCCACCAAAAACGTGTCACAAGGTAATCTCTCATACTGCAAAATTCATCCTCTTCACAATATGTTCAAAGGATGCACAGAAGGCCACTACAACCACTTCAGCCTCAACACATTCTATCTAGTAGAAGCAGATTCCAAAAGAGAAAGAAGATATTGTTTCTTCACCTATGATGGTGCCTACACAATGCCCCATCAATCCCAGAGACAACAGGTTGGTGGAACATATTCAACCCCGCTAGCAACAGGTTCATGACAACCTTTCACAGACCAAGCAATGCAACTTCTCCAACAAGGCACACAACTCACCAAGATTCGGATTCAGCAAACACTTTCCCCTCTTCCACGAGCACTCAACGCAATGGATACCATTGCTTCCTAAGGGGGAACAACTGATCTAGGTGGATATTGGTGGCCACCTACCTGTTCCAAATTCCAACTAGCTCATCTTGACACTTTTCAGTTCAACACGTTTCTTTGTAATGGGGACGCTTCTTTGTAATTATGGGTTATGCACTTATGAGGTTTTATTGAATCCCTACACAACATCCATGTGGATATTGGTGGCTGCCCATCTAGTCCAACTAGCCTATTTTGGCAGTTTTCATCTCAGTACATCTTTATCTACTTCCGAGGTCATTTTGAGGCCCTAAACAACAGTTTTTTGGATTGCCACAATCAAACTGTCGAAAGAGTTAGAGTTTGACAATATAATGTGTATTTCTCAAAAATACCTTTCAAATGGGCTATCACACGCCTAAAACGAAGATTGTATGCAAACGTTACGACCTCGGGAAGTTGATGTACTAACTTACCCCAATGGGGCCCGCATGACTTTTGGCACTTCATCTCCTATGGTTAGGTTATTGGATGTCTAGGGTTTCAACATTCATGTTTATTGTAAAAATGTCTTCAGAGCCTCATTTTGCTCATCTTATTTCGAATGAGCGTAGCCATCACATCTCCTCTCACCACTATTCTAGTGAGTCTTGCACTCTGTATTTTTACAGTCTCTGTACATTTCTTTCATTAATAGAAATCATGTATTGTTGTATTTCTCTGTTTTTGGAAATATTTATGTGTATTTCATTGTAATATATTTGATGTCATTTCGTTTTGAAAATAATCTGGATCAGTGGTATCAGAGCAGGCTTCTCTTGATCATTTTATAGTGCATGTCCCCAACAAGGTTCAAGTATAGCAAGTTGGGTCTTGAGCTTGTCTCTCTTTAGGACAATTTCTCTCGCACGCCCAAGAAACCCTCCACGGTGGAAGAAAAGAAAAACAACAGAGCAAAAGATTCTATTAACCTGTTGCTTGAGCAAGCTCTTGCGCAACATAGGGACAAAATGATGGATATTTTTTCCCACATCCTTCAACACCTTTCGATAGAAACATGCACATATTACTCAAGAAACCACTTTGGAGGAACTTCTCCCTTCAAGGTACAAGTTAACTTTGATATTCCCGTATTTGAAGGTTAGATAGATGCAGATGCCCTAGAAAAATGGTTAAATATGCTAGAAGGTTATTTCTCTCTTCACAATTTTTCTGATAGGTAAAATATCACCTTCTCACTCCTCAAGGCTCTCCCCCATGTCAAACATTGATGGGAAACTTACTGGGAGAAAATTTCCACAGAGGAATATGGAATATATGGGGCCGAGCTTACTTGGAATTTTTTTTTGGATGCAATCAAAGAAAAATATTACCCTGTTGATGATTCAGATTTATGAGTGGAACAAAATGAATAATAGACTGAATACAATAACACATATATACGGAGAAAAACAACAGATATCCAATGAACAATAACTTCTATTGAATAAATAGAATAGGTTGAAACTGTAAAACTGCAGAACTTAAACAACTTTCTCAAATGGTGGTAGGTATCTCTGAGAAGAGATCTGGCTGCTACACACATCCGTCTGAGAAGATTCATTACAATGAGGCTCCAAAGGCCTTTTTAACATTACTCATGAATTCAAAAACCATAGACGTCCAAAAACCTAGCCCTAGGAGATGAAACACCAATAGTTATGTGGGCCCCGATGGGTAAGTTGGTACCTCAACTTCCCAGGGTTGTAGCTTTTGCATACGACCTCTGTTTTAAGCGCGTGATAGCTCGTTGGAAAGGTATTTTAGAGAATTACACATAATGCCATCAAAATCTGAGTAGGTCTACAATTTTACTATGTCAATCCAAAACGATATTATTAGGGCCCCAAAACAACCCTAGAAGTACAAAAATATGTACTGACATGAAAACTTCCAAAATAAGCTAGTTAGATTAGGTGGGTGGCCACCAACATCCACCTAGAATATGTCTAGGGATTCACATATCCCTAGAAGTGTAGAACCCAAAATTACAAAAAAGTACAGAAGAACGTGTTGAACTAAAACTCTCAAGAGGAGCTAGTTGGAATAAGTGGGTGGCCACCAATATCCGCCTGGATCAATTGATAATTACGAAGACCAATACATGATATGGACCACACTGCAACACGAGAAGGGAAAAATAGTTCTGGAGTTCAAAAATACTTTTCATACCTTGCATACCAAGCTGGGTATCAAATAGTCTGTGCGACATCTAGTTTTGAAATACCATGGGGCTTTGCATAGGTACATATAAATTGAAATGGATTTCCTAAACATCTCATCACTGGGAGTTTCCAATCGATATGCTGTCAAAATTGAGCAGAAATTTGGGCACCAGAACAAACATGAGTTCGGTTCTACAAATCTACAACAACCGGAGCACGATAAAGACGACCCTAACCAAAAAATCTTTTGACAACTAGTCCAAGAAACAGGAAAATAAGGGTAAGGGAAAGATGAAGATTGAAACTGGGAAGTGGAACGACTTCCACAAAATCCCTTGGCACAACATCGATGAATGCCGCTCAAAATAGTCATTGGTGGCTGAGATCAAAGATAAGGAGCTAAACCCTGATTCAAAATATGATACAAAAAATAATGAAAAAAGACAGATCATCGACGCAAACCCCACTGCTATTGTTGTGACCGCAACAATTCAACCAGAGGAATCAACAGATCCTGAAGAGGGGGAACACCTATTCCATTCACATATGTGGGTGAAGGGGACCCTGTTGCATTTCATTGTTGATAGAAGAATATAGAAGAACCTCATCTTAGATGAGTTCGTCAAATAGTTAGGGTTGTTGACAACACCCCACCCACAACCATACAACATCTGGGGGATTTTCCAGGGACGATATCTCCATGTCAGCTAACAATGTTGCATGTCCTATGACATCCAACCCTTCAAGGATAAGGTAGTATGTGATGTTGCCCCTCTTAATGTCTGTGATGTTATTTTTTTCCAACCATATATGTGAAAACATCATGTTATTTATGAGTCTCGACCTTGTAGTGTCATTATTACTCTGGGGGGTTAACTCTACAAGATAATAGAGGTAGTTCCAACTACTGTTCCACCAAAAACGTGCTGCAAGGTAATCTCTCATATTGCAAAATCCAACCTCTTCACAATCTGTTCAAACAGAAGGCCACTGCAACCACTGCATCCTCAACACCTTCTATCCAGCTGAAGAACATTGTAGAAGAGAAAGAAGATATTTTTTCTTCACCTACAATGGTGCCTACACAATGCCTTGTCAATCCTAGAAAACAGGTTGGTGGAACAGATTCAACCCTGCCAACAACAGGTTCATGACAACCTTCCATAGATTAAACAATGCAACTTCTCTAGAAAGACACACATCTCACCAAGATTCAGATTCATCAAACACTTTTCTCTCTTTCCCAGGAACTCAATGTAATGGAGACTATTGCTTCCTAAGGGGGGAGGACTGATCCAGGTGGATATTGGTGGCCACCCACCTGTTCCAAATTCCAAGTGGCTCATCTTGACACTTTTCAGTTCAACAAGTTTCTCTGTAATGGGGACATTTATTTGTAATTATGGGTTTTGTACTTTTGAGATTGTATTGAAGCCCTACATAGCATCCAGATAGATATTGGTGGCCACCCATATAGTCCAACTACCCTATTTTGGTAGTTTTCATCTTAATACATCTTTTTTTACTTATGGGGCCGTTTTGAGGCCCTAAACAACATTTTTTGGGCTTGCCACAATCAAATTGTTGAAGTAGTCAAATTTTGACAACATAATGTGTAGTTCTTGAAAATACTTTTCCAATGGGCTATCACATGCCTAAAACATATATCGTATACAAAATCTACGACCCCGAGAATTTGATTTACTAATTTACCCCAATGTGGTCCACATGACTTTTTGCGCTTCATCTCCTAGGGTTAGGTTTTTGGATGTTTAGGGTTTTGGCATTCATGTTTATTGTAAAAATGCCTTCAGAGCCTCATTGTACTCATCTTCTTGCGAATGAGCATAGTTGTCACATCCCTTCTCAAAGATAAAGTTGCCACCATTCTAGCGAGTCTTGCACTCTGTATTTTTATAGTGTCTGTACATTTCTTTCATTAATAGAAATCATGTATTGTTGTATTTCTCTGTTTCTGGAAATATTTATGTGTATTTCATTGTTATATATTTGCTTTTATTTCGTTCCTAAAATAATCCAAATCAGAGTGAGCTAATGTACTCTAAGCAATATATTGGGGTTGATGTACTATCCCAAGCTGATTTTTAGGTGTCTGGTGGACAACTGAAAATTGCCTCTTTCGGTGCAGAGGAGGTTATGTGCATCTCAATGTTAGTGAATACCATAGTCCACTTTACCAGTGATGGGAAACACATTAGATTCACTCTTTTGTATTATGTTGATTTGTTGGTACAGATGCCACGATGTATCATATGGTTTGCCATTTTTTTGCGGAAGTTTTATATAGCACTAGAAAAATGTTGTGCTATGATACGTGGGAGGTCGAACTTCCCTTTTGCCTCAGAGTTGTTTTGCTTACTTTTTGAGATGTTTCCAGAGACGAGGTCGACTTTTGTTCATCATCCTACTAGGTCGAGGACTTGTGTATATGTGCATGTGGGGGGATATGATGCCCAAGAGGGGCCAGCCGTAGTTTTCAACCAGCATTTTTCCAGACGCACTAGGGATACTAGGCAGTGTGGCAGATCACATGTTTGTCATGGTTTCGTGTCCTTACACGGGTTTGGATTGTCGTGGATGTTTGAACATCCTCTTCAAACTAGATGAGCCACTAGATGATAGATGTAATATTAGTGTTTTGTTTAAATTAATATAGTTTCATTTTATTGTCTTAATTAGAATACAATTAATTCTAACACATTCTTTAACTTGTTTTATTAAATTGTTTAATAAATTAACTGTGTAATTATTGTTTTGTACAATATATTTTGCATATATTGACACTTTAATTGGGGACGTACCTCCTCCCCCAACAGATGACAATGAGGAGATGATGCATGAGGCCATGACGGGTCAGGATCCTTGGGTGCAGATACCTGACGACATGCGTCGTAGGCCCGATACCAGATTCAGGTTGGAGTTGGATGACTGACTCTCTATACTTTTGACTGAGGTGGAAGTCCAACCTGCCCTGATGTGAGATATTAGAGGATATCCTATGCTCTTGGATATTTGGAGGGAGATGTCGCATGATTTGATGCATGTTATGCGTCATACCGTTAGAGCTGCTAGGATACTAGAAACGAGGAGGGTTCCTGATGATAAGCACAAATATTATTCCAATACAACCCGTTCATCCATTACCCCATCGATTGATGAGGGTGGTCATGATCATCCTTCTCCACATCCTCCTCCTCGTCCTTCACCTCACCCAGATCATGAGGAGGAAACACATATACCTCCTCCTCCTCTTTCACCTCACCTAGATGAGCATGTCATACGTATTCTTCATCCTCCTCTTTTAGATCACCTAGATGAGTAGGCATGACCTATTCATCATCCATCATCTTCCACTATAGACCATGCCTCCACTACTATTGTGGTATGCATATTGTCCCACCGACTGGACTAGATATGTTATAGCGGTTATATGGTGTTTTTTTCTATTGATCATGTTGATGATGTACTTAATTTATCTGTTGATTTTGATGTGTATATTGTTAGGTCATGTTAGATATGTTTGTTAAATGTGTTTGATAGATGTGTAGGTTATAATATTTTTCATTAGACATGCATTTTTCCTGTTGATCATGATGATATACTTGATTAATTTATATGTTGATGTGTACATTTTTAGGTCATGTTAGATATGTTTAATGTTAAATGTGATTGATAGATGTGTATGTTAAATGATGCTTGTTAGATGTGTGTGATGATGATGTTAGAAAATGTTTGTCTTTTGTTATATGTGATCACAATGATGATGCATTGTTAAATTATTAGATATGTGTGCTATCTAATTAATGACGTTTATATGTGCTAGAGGTATATATAATTAGATGATATTAACTAGCGAATATAAATGTGTATTTTAGATGTTATTTATGTTTGTTATAAGATGGTTATCATCATCATGTTTATTTTTATAAATTAAAAAGTTCAATATGGTTTAAACTATAATTATAAATTGAAACTATAATTGCATAGATAGTTCATTATACGTATTCATTCTAACTATTATTTTTCAAAAAACAAATTACATATGAATAAATATTATTTTCCATTGTACTAATTACTCTTTTTGAATAGACTCTTCTACAATAAAAATTGTTATTATAAAAAGTTATGATCTCCAATGATAAGAATTCTATTGGCTTTAAATATTTGTGGATGCAAATCTTCCTGTTGTTATTTTTGTCATTATTTTGTAAGTTGATTTCTATAAAATTTTAAATTACTTCATTAATTGTGGTTTTACTCAACATTGGGGGCATAGTTTTATAAATATTTTCAAAAGCAATGATAAAAGTATGTAAACTAACAAACACTACTTTAGTTAAAAACCAAATTATCACAAAATCATGTTATAAATTTAATTTTTTAATTATAAGCGACATTTTTTGTTAATCTTACTTTTAAATCTACAAAATAAATGAACATAAACTCAGTTTTTGAATCATCATGTTAACATATCCTCAAAAATGTTTTACTATTAAACATGCATATCAACCATATCATTACATCTAATTATATCAACATAAAAAGTATAATTTCATATCCCATTAAAAGTTCAACTGGACACTTAACATTTTTCAGGATTTCACAATTGGAAATACTTAAAGAAGATGAAACATTTTTAAATATATGCAATGACATATACATATTTTCAAATAACAGTCGTTCCATGCAATCACAAATAATTTGAAAGACAAACCAATTATGCATCAAACTGACTATTAACCAACTAAAATTGTTCAAAGATGTGTTATAATTAACTTAACATTTCCTCTGTCAGAAGATGAATAAAAAACAATATAATTAGCGAAATAAAGAATATAACAAAAATATACAACAACAATATTAAATATGAAATAAAACATGTACACATCACTTTTTGTTGTCATCACCCTCATTGTCTTCCTCGCTTGGCATGATAACATTGTTTTTCTCAAAAATATGTTTTGATCTAGGGTCGTGTCTTAATACAAACCACCAATCTCTATCCAACACATCTGGGTAAAAAATCACTTGGTTGCAGCTTTTTTGGAAAACATAAGGCTCCTTAGCTTCATCCCACATATTTTTAGAGTTGATACATATCATCCCACTATCACGATCTTCCTTTACATTATTTCGATCAAAGGTTTCCCTCCACTTGCACCTAAAAATAACACATTGGAAAGAAGATAAGTCCACTCGAATGATCTCTTGTATCTTTGCAATGTAACCTAATTTCCTCTGTATGGTGTTTTGATCGTGGTGGCTAGCACAACTAGATTGGTTGAACTCGACTTCCACTTCACAGTCTTGTGTCATGTGTCCATCATTGACATCCTCTATGTGAAAATGATGTCCATATGCCCACATATATGGGAACAAAAGTGCCTATAAAAAAGTGAACAAATCATAGTGTCGATATGTGTCTAATAACCTAACCATTAAAATATAAAATAATATAGATGTACTTACAATTAAAATGTGCATTATGAAGTTAAAAATTATGTACACAAAAATATTATTACCGAGTTCTTGCAACCAATCCCTATGTTTAGTGCATCCTCTTCTTCACGAGGGTAACGACCAGATGCACCATATTTCTCTTTGACTTGGTCAACAACCCAACCATTGGGACATATTATTGGCATATTTTCTTTTAAATGATCAGGATAAGGCATTCTTCTACCATTCAACCATATGAATTCTTTCCTGTCACTTTCTTATTTCCTCCTCTTATGTTCATACAATGCGACCCATTACTGTGTTTCCTCCAAATTGTAAAGAATGAATTTATTAATGGAATCAATTTCTGAATTCATTGATGTATTCATGAAATCAAACCAACATATAGTACATATGAGATCATGAAAATATACATTATGAAGTTCAGTGTGAATAGTTACTATGTAGAAATTTGACAAACGATAAGTCACTTACTATTTATCAAGAGCATTTTTCCATTCATTTGGAGAAGGTCCCCTTATATTTTGTATTCATCCCTATCGTCATCCCAAATCACTGCACCTGGTGTGTTTTCGATCTACTTGATGTACTCATTGGCATAATAGAAAGACTCATATGATATGTACCCATATGTCATAGACTACTCGAGTTTTTTCCTTTGATGAACAAATCCTTTCAATATATTCATGTACCTCTCTAAAAAAAATCCAACGATAGGAGACTACCTCGACTAATTCAACCTCATCTACTAGGTGAATTAGAATATGAAACCGCAAGTCCATGAAACTCTGTGGTAGTTCCTTCTCAAACATACAAAAAATATCAGCTCTTGATGCCACCATGGAATTTAATAGGTGGTTGATTCAACCACTCTTGGTACGATTCCTCTTTGAGTTGTGCTCTCATTGCAACCTTCTCTCGGGTTGACATTGTTGTGGGGTGCAACGAAAGATGATAGGTAGGTCCCTCATCATAAGAAGAATCCTAATTTCAAAAATATTGAACATTAGTATATCGATGCTATTAGTACGCACAATGCAATAATTTGTTTGTTCAAATTACATTATACCAAACAATTATTACCATCGATGACCCAGGATTGCAGCTGGAAGATGGAATGTCACAATTGGCAGGGTAAAGCAGTTGTCCATTTTCATCTACCAACGGCTTGTGCTATGTTGCGCTTGATAAGACCTTCTGACATTTTTGAACCGATACTGGAATATTTTCTATATCTAAACTCGATTTTGAATCAAGATCCTACAAATTTGGATACATTTTTATTTAGATTGACATGGATAAAAACAAATTCAATGAGATAATCGAAACATAAATAAAATAAGTTAAACTTACTGGAGATGGAAAGGGGGAACTCCATGATGGACTTTGAACAATTTGAAATGGGTTGGAATTTGAAGAATTGTCCATTTGATCATATACTAAGGTTTTCTCCCTTCATTTCAACAAAATTAACAAATTTTCCTATACATATCTAAAATAATTTTTGAGGACCATACCACAATCTGAGTTTGAATATAGTTTTGAAACCATTTTTTAAGAATAAGGTGTCATAAAACGTAAAATGTATACTGAAGTATTGTAATTCATGTGAATTCATCCTAAAATATAATTTGAGATAAATATACTATTTTGTGTGCAAATAAAAGTTCAGATAACTTTAAAAGCATCATGATGCGCTTATAAACCACAAACACATTGATGCACATATTAATAATAAGCATCAGTGCATTGAAAAATTAACCACACCGTGTTTCAAGATTTTGTTAATAAAAAATAATTATATGTCATCGGTGCGTCAATTAATATGGACGCACTGGTGCGTAATGTAATATAGTTGCACCGATGCGTCTTACATAAATGCACCATCGTGCCGAAAAAGTTAAAAAAAAATGTGATTTTTTTTAAACAATTAAAAAAAGAGTGGGAATCGAATTTCATAAAGTCATTTAAATACTAAAAATTATTCACTTTTTCGTTATTTTGCAAAATTTTGCAGGGGAGAGACTTGCAAGAGACACATACAGAGGAACATTGTAGAGGAGTAAAATACTTTGGAACCACATTATTATTCAGAATGTGAATTTGAAGGGTATGGTGATTCATTCTAAACCCTTTTCATAAAGTTTTTTTAATATTATGAAGGTATTCGATATTTTCATTATTTTTCGAAAATTTACAAGAGATAGATTTGGAAAAGAGACATACTGGGGAGCACCGTGGAGCAAAAGAATACTTTGGAACAACAAAAATATTCAGAAAATCAGGATTTGAAGGGTATATTGATTCACTGAAAACCCTACATAGTAAAAATTTTAAATTTTATTGTTGATTTTGATAATAATTTTTTTACAAACTGTATTCCTATTTGGATTTTAATTAATTCAAGAAAAAATATAAAAAAAATAAAAAAAATCATACTTACCTTAAACCCTTGTTTTTTGTTTCTTACGTGAATGCAAAATTTCACCCCAGGGTTTAACTCCCTCTATCATCCTATTTGGATTTTAATTAAAATTCAGAAAAAAAAATTAAAAAAATCATATTTTAAACCCTTGTTTTTTTTTCTTACGTGAATGCAAAATTGCACCCTAGGGTTTAACTCCCTCTATCACTTTAGAATTAGGGATTTTTGTTTTAGGTAGTTTAGATCTAATGAGTTTTTTTTTTCTATATATAAGTGTTTGGCATGTGATGCAAAGGGACCACTTATTGCATCGGATCCCAAACGCAGTCGACCCTCTAACTTTTTTATTTTTATTTTTTTAAACGATTTCCGATTTGATGTTTTTTTTGAAAATATTTTCTAATTTTTGGTGCGCCATTTCGACAGAAACGCATCGGTGCATTTATGTCTAAGGATCACAGATAAAGCCATACTTTTAATTTTTTTTTTTGTAATTTGAAAAATATGGTGCATAAAAA
>JASDQU010242313.1:93160-114435 GCA_032191745.1 Picea mariana
GTAATGTTATTTTATTTATGTCGGCTTTATTCCATTAGTTGTAATTATACCTCCTAGTCTCCTATATATACCAAGGAGACATTTTCATTTGGAATCATCTTGTACTTGAACATTTAAGAGGGGTAAAAGGAGGTTTCATCTTGTACTTATAAATTTAAGTGGGGTAAAAGGATGTTGCCCCCTCGAAGAGGCTTATTATCTGAGATTATCTCTTTTTCAAGGCGTTGAGTACTTTTTCTAAGGTTTTTCTATGCTATATTGATTTTTGGTTCTTAACAAGTTGATGGTGGAATTTGAGTTTCAGAATTCATACATCACATACAAACAATGATGATATCACTCACTTGGTTTGAATGGATGACCAATCATGTTGTTACCTTAATGGAAATACTTTGATTTATTGAAGACATGTTAAATTGACAAATAATTTATCACTCTTAGAGGTAAATTACATTTTTTCATTTGGAGAGAGAGAAATTGATCACTACAAATTCATATACAAAATGAAAAGATGTATGCCCTCTTATCACTTTTTTTTGTCATTCACACTTGATTAACTTCATTCATTTAAAGAGAAAAAAAGGCTTATTATCATGAACGTTGCATTTAGAATTAAAAATAATATTTTCTTTAGTCTAAGTAGCCTTAAGTATTTATTTCCAGGCTTCCCTTCATCACATAGATTATGATTCTTTCCCAATGTCTTTGTTTAATAAAGGTTACATTTGTATGTAGAGATGTGAGAACAATATGAAGAAGAGAGGGTTGAGAATAACAATGTTGTTGGAATGAGAGTCTCCAAGGTAAGTGGAGCATTAAGACAAAGCTCACATCCATTTTCAATCATGGCTCAAGGAATGCAATGGGATGGTGCAATCTCCAACACTGTATTGGTACAAATCAAATATGAATAAACAAAGGTCGTTCTCTACAAACATTGAGGCACATCATCATAGAAGTGCTCACAATGTTCAAGTTGACCGGGATGTGTAAGAAAGAAAGGAGTTATTGTTAAAAATCACAAATTGTGTGCTCAACATATGTGCATCGAGAGTCAATATATTGTTCATTCACACACCTCACCTTGATTGATCCTAATTGGAATTATTGAAATTTTATTGAATATAGCTTATCCTCATAATATGGTTTAATAGTGAAGAAGAAGATAAATAAAAAAACTTGATTTCACCCAAGGAGCAATGTTCTACACTTGTAGTCAATCCAATAAAGAGGAAGAATAGTACCATAGTGTTCATGCAGTTGTAGTCATCATCCATAAATATCTTAGAGTGATATTTAGAAACAAGTGAGGGAAACCCATTTACTTTTGGTTTGGGTAGTATATAGAAACATACTTGGATTGATTTGCCACTCTTGAACTCTAGAAAACCTTTTCATTTCATGCCACACTCAAATGTGATGGTGAAACACATGCAATTTTATTGGTAATAGGGATGGGAGTCTCTTGTTCAATGCAATTACAGAGGATCTCTTTAAGCTTCATAGAGTTCCATTCAACCTTGTAGCTCAGTGCAATGGGCCACTTGGCTATCATGGAAACCCCATAATCGAACAAATGCATATATGGTCAAGCTTCAACGAAGTCATGGTTCCATTCAAGGCTCTTTTCATATGAAAACAATGTTTTTATATGTTTATTTTGACCATTCATAGTTTTACATGCTCTTTCACAAGCTAATTGTTGTGGCATATTTATTTTCTTGTATTTTGCAAGTAAAGAATGTTGTCTATAACCACTATCCAGTGCCAAAATTTTGACGATGGAATTTGATTTTCAAAATTCATACATCACATACAGTCAATGGTGATATCACTCACTTGGTTTGAATCGATGATCAATCATGTTGTTTCCATAATGGAAATACTTTGATTTACTGAAGACATGTTAAATTGACAAATAATTTATCACTCTTAGAGGTAAATTACCTTTTTCATTTGGAGAGAGAGAAATTGATCACTACAAATTCATATACACAATGCAAAGATGAATGTCCTATTAGCACCTTTTTTTTTCATTCACACTTGATTCACTTCATTTATTTAAAGAGAAAAAAGACTTATTATTGTGAATGTCGCATTTAGAGTTAAAATTCATATTTTCTTTAGTCTAAGTAGCCTTAAGTATTGATTTTCAAGCTTCCCTCCATCACATAGCTTATGATTTTTTCCCATTGTATTTGTTTAATAAAGGTTACAATTGTATGTAGAGATGTGAGAAAAAGATGAAGAAGAGAGGGTTGAGAATAAAAATGTTGTTGGAATGAGAGTCTCCAAGATAAGTGGAGGATCAAGACAAAGCTCACATCAATTTTCAATCATGGATCAAGGAATGCAAAGGGATGGTGCAATCTCCAACACTGTATTGGTACAAATCAAATATGAATAAAATAAGGCCATACTTTACAAACACCGAGGCACACCATCATAAAAGTGCCCACAATGTTCAAGTTGACTAGGATGCATAAGAAAGCAAGAATGAGTTACTGTTAAAAATCACAAATTGTGTGCTCAACATATGTCCATCGAGAGTAAATATATTGTTCATTCACACACCTCACCTTGATTGACCCTAATTTGAATTATTGAAATCTTATTGAGCATATCTTATCATCACAACATGGTTTAATAGCGAGGAAGAGGATAATTAAAAAAAATTATTTCAGCCAAGAAGCAATGTTTTACACTTGTGGTCAATCCAATAAAGAGGAACAATAGTACCATAGTGTTCATGTAGTTGTAGTCATAATCCATAAATCTCTTAGAGTGATATCTAGAAGCAAGTGAGGGAAACCCATTTACTTGTGGTTTGGGTAGTATATAGAAACATAGTTGGATTGATTTGCCACTCTTGAACTCTATAAAAACTTTTCATTTCATGCTGCACTCAAATGTGATGGTGAAGCACATGAAATTTTATTTGTAATAGGGATGGGAGTCTCTTGTTCAATGCACTTACAGAGGATCTGTTGAAGCTTCATAGAGTTCCATTCAACCTTTTAGCTCAGTGAAATGGGCCACTTGGCTATCATGGAAACCCCATAACTCGAACAAATGCATATATGTCCAAGCTTCATGGAAGCCATGGTTCCCTTGAAGGATCTCTTCATATGACAATAATGTTTTTATCTGTTTAGTTTGACCATTCATAGTTTTGCATGCTCTTTCACAAGCTAATTATTGTGGCATATTTATTTTCTTGTATTGTGCAAGTAGAGAATGTTGTCTATAACCACTATCCGGTGCCAAAAAGTTGACGGTGGAATTTGAGTTCCAGAATTCATACATCACATACAAACAATGGTGATATCACCCAATTGGTTTGAATCAATGACCAATCATGTTGTTACCTTAATGGAAATACTTTGATTTATTGACGACATGTTAAATTGACAAATAATTTATCACTCTTAGAGGTAAATTACATTTTTTTTCATTTGGAGAGAGAGAAATTGATCACTACAAATTCTTATACACATTGAAAAGATGAATGTCCTCTTAGCACCTTTTTTCCATTCACACTTGATTCACTTCATTCATTTAAAGAGAAAAAAGACTTATTATTGTGAACATTGCATTTAGAGTTAAAAGTCATATTTTCTTTAGTCTAAGTAGCCTTAATTATTGATTGTCAAGCTTCCCTCCGTCACATAGCTTATGATTCTTTCCCAATGCCTTTTGTTAATAAAGGTTACATTTGGATGTATAGATGTGAAAACAATATGAAGAAGAGAGGGTAAAAAATAACAATGTTGTTGGAATGAGAATCTCCAAGGTAAGTGGAGGATCAAGACAAAGCTCACATCAATTTTCGATCATGATCAAGGAATGAAAAGGGATGGTGCAATCTTCTACACTGTATTGTTACATATAAAATATGAATAAAATAGGGCCATACTCTACAAACACTGAGGCACATCATCATAGAAGTGCCCACAATATTCAAGTTGACTAGGATGCATAAGAAAGCAAGAAGGAGTTATTGTTAAAAATGACAAATTGTGTGCTCAACATATGTGCATCGAGAGTCAATATATTTTTTATTCGCACACCTCACCTTGATTGATCCTAATTGGAATTATTGAAATCATATTGAATATAGATTATCCTCACAACGTGGTTTAATAGTGAAGAAGAGGATAAAGAAAAAACTTGATTTCACCCAAGGAGAAATGTTCTACACTTGTGGTCAATCCAATAAAGAGGAACAATAGTACCATAGTTTTCATGTAATTGTAGTGATCATCCATAAATATCTTAGAGTGATATGTTAAGGTTTAAGCTATTATTAGGTTTCTCTTCAATTTACTAGATAACCATAACATAGATAGGATCACTGAGAGAAACACAATCACATGATACACAACATTTATCCTGGGAAACCCTCATGGGGGAGAAAACCCATCAAAAAATTCCTTAACATAGATATCCAATACAATGCCAAGACAATAAACCAAACACTAGAGAATATCCTCTACTGAGCAATGTGCCTCTCTCTTCCTTCTTCTCCCAACTGCAGCTACCAGACTTGCACATTGAGTGAGCGAATGAGTGAGTGATCAAATGAGGCACTAGCTTCATTTATTTATACACATTGGAAGGTGTTGGAAAGGTGTATCTTCACTGGGAAGGGCCGACTTGTCTTCTTAGTGGTTAAAATCACTTTAATTAGCCTGGGGGATGAATTCTCAATTTGCATAATATATTTAGGGTTTGACCAATCCACAAAAGGGGATATGGTCAATTACAATGCCTGACATGATCAATCCACAAAAGGGGATTTATCTAATGAATAATAAATGAATAATAAATAGAATACTCTTTGCAATTACAATATTTCAATACTCCCCCTTAACAAGAAGGGTATTTTACAACATCATCAGGAGAGAGAGAGGGAAACAACATCAACAACAATTGGAACATTGATTGGCATATCTATAAATCATCGGAAGTTTTTCTCATCATCAATATCATCATCCACATTAGGGAGTTGGAATGGCATCATCATCATCTACATCAACATGGATTAGTATAACACTAATACATCATCATCAATAACAACACAAGGTTGATACAACATCAACAACAATAACATCATAGCACGAAGGCTAGAGCATCAACAACAACAACAACATCAAATCATGAAGGATGGACCGTCATAAACAACAACAACATCACAACACGAAGGTTGGAGCATCATCAACACTAGGCTGGAAATATTTAGCATGAAGCTGGAATCTCAACAACATCAACATGAGGCTGGAAATATTCAGCACGAGGCTGGAATCCCAACAACATTAGCACAAAGCTAGAAATATTCAGCACGAGGCTGGCATCACAACAACATTAGCACGAAGCTGGAAATCTTTAGCACGAGGTTGGCATCACCAAAACATCAGCATGAAGCTGGAAATATTCAACACGAGGTTGGAATCACAACAACATTAGTACGAGGTTGGAAATCTTCAGCACTAGGCTGGCATCACAACAACATCAACACAAGGCTGTAAATCTTCAGCACTAGGCTGGCATCACAACACTACTCCCCCTTTTGAGGGAGGTCCTTTCAGATTAGACCAAGCTTATCTCAAAAGTGCTCAAAGTTTACACGAGACAGAGGCTTGGTCAACACATCTGCAACTTGTTCATCCATTCTAACATACTGGAGCTTTATGGCTCCTCTCTGCACCATATCACGGATCTAATGATATCAGATCTCTATGCGTTTTGACTTGTCATGGAATAGTACAAGGTTCTTTGTCATCTTTATGCAACTTTGGTTATCACATAGGATCATGATTGCTTCCATCTCTAGGTTGAATAGACCTATCAACAACTTCTGAATCCATATGGATTCACAACTGGAGGAAAATGCAACAATGTATTCTTCTTTTGTCGTGTTGAGAGAAATGCTCGGTTGCTTCCTACTCTTCCATGAGATCATGGTTGACCCCGGACTGAAACAACATCTTGAAGTGCTCTTTCTGTCAGAGACACTTCTAGCCCAATATGAATCAGTATAACCACTCAGTCTGAAGTCATGATATCCATTATAGTTGAGAACACAATCTATTGTACCCTTAGGGTAGCTCATCACATGTTTTGCAACAACCAGGTGAACACGTCTAGGCTCTACCAAAAAGTGACTCAAGGTATTCATAGCAAAACATATATCTGACCTGATGTTCATCAGATACATCAACGATCCAATGATATTTCTGTACAACGTAGCATCAATAAATTATGACGAAGTGTCAACCAGGAGCTTCAACTTTGTTTCCATGGGTGCATTCATGGATTTGAACTCCAACATATCAAATCTCTTCAGTAGTTCAACTGCATACTTCCCTTGGTTAAGGAATATATTCTTTAAGCTCTACCAGACCCCAAGACCTAGGAAATAGTGCATTAGGCCAAGGTCTTTCATCTGAAATTCTACAGCGAGCTTCTTCTTACAATTAGTGATGAGCTTTTCTTCTCTAGTTAAGAAAAAGTCATCCACATACAACAACAATATACCAGGCTCATCATTCATAACCTTGAAGTAAAGGTTAGAATCAAATTTACTCTTGGTAAAGCCCAATCTCGTCAAGAAACTATCAATCCTTCCATACCAAGCTCTAGGAGCTTGCTTCAATCCATACAAAGCCTTATTCAACTTGCAGACATGAGTCTTCCTGTCTTCAACTTCAAACCCTTGAGGTTGTTCTATATACAGTTCTTCTTCAATGACACCATTCAAGAAATTTGTTCCATTTGGTGTAACTTACACTTCATCTTAGCTGCAAGATCTCTGATGGTTCTGATTGAAGTGTATCTGGCTATAGGAGAAGATGTCTCTTCATAGTCAATGCCTTCCTTTTGAGAAAATCCACGAGCAACAAACCTTGCTTTGTATTTTTCAATACTTCCATCAACAACATGTTTTATTTTGAAAAGCCATTTGGAAGATACCACATCCTTGTTCTTTGGTCTGGTAACTATTTCCCATACATCATTATTTATAATGGATTGGTATTCTTCTGTCATGGCATCTGCCCATTCTTTCTTCTAAATAGCTTTTTCAAATAAAGTAGGCTCCTTCTCTAAGATATCACACATCAAATCCATATAACTAGAGAATGGCTTGGGTTTCTTCACTTGTCCCCTTCTCCATGATGTCTTTCTCATGAGGGAGATTGTTATCTGGGGAGGTTATTGGGATTCTATTATGTCATGATCTTCTAGAATCTCCTCATCATGGGAAGTTATGACTCCCCTCACTGGTTTTGCAACTCTGGGAGCCATGAGTTCTTCTTCATATACTTCTTCAAGCTGGCATCTTCTTGAATTATTGAGTGTTGCATCTTCGTCAAAGGTT
This sequence comes from Picea mariana, assembly GCA_032191745.1. Lineage (NCBI taxonomy): Eukaryota > Viridiplantae > Streptophyta > Pinopsida > Pinales > Pinaceae > Picea > Picea mariana. The sequence goes on from JASDQU010242313.1 coordinate 100,539, forward strand.
ACATCCCTGCTGATCTCAATATGATGGTAACCTGGTATATAAAATTTGAAGGCTTTGGAGAACTCAGAATATCCAACAAATATTCCTTTATTTCCTGAAGGGTCTAGCTTGGTTCTCTTCTCTTTCAGAATGTGTACAAATATTGGACAGCCAAATATTTTGAGATGGCTTACTTTTGGCTTCTTTCTGGAGAACATCTCTTCAAGGGTATTGAACCCAAGTGCACTATGGGACAATTTGTTTTGTACATACACTGTTGTTCTTGTTGCTTCTGCCCATAAGTGCATTGGAAGATCTTGATCATGGATCATGGTCTTCGCTGCTTCCATTATAGTTATGTTCTTTCTTTCTACTACACCAAAAAAGTTTGCAAACACTTTTGAGGTGTATTCTCCTCCATTATCTGACCTGAGTATCTTGATCTTTCTTTCAGAGAGATTCTCTATCAAGGCTTTGAATTCCTTGAATTTACTGAACACTTCATCTTTTGATTTCAAAAAGTAAACCCAGGTTTTGTGAGAATAGTCATCAATAAAAGACACATAGTATACATACCCACTGATGGAGGTTGATGGCATTGGGCCACATACATTTGAGTGAATGATCTCTAGGACTCCTTCTGCTTTATTGTCTCTCTTTGGGAAAGGGTTATTGATGTTCTTTCCTTGTGCACATTTGTTGCACATGCCTTCATGGTCAACCTTGAATTCTGGTAGACCTGTGACTGCCTTGCTTACATATGGTAATGCCTTGTAGTTGATGTGAGCTAATATTCTATGCCAAAGTTCACATGGATTCTCAATGGAATGGGTCAAGGTTGCTTCTGAGTGACCCTTTAGCTTATACAAGCTACCTTCTTCTTTTCCAATAACAATTTCTTCTTCCATGGTTTTTCCTTTGGGCCACATAAGAAAATATCCATCTATGAAGGCAACTCTGAAGCCTTTCTTCTCTAAAGCTGAAATATAAAGTAAGTTCTTTTTCAAACCTGGTACATATAATACATCCTTCATCTTCATTGGGGTCCCTGAATCAAGTTTGTAATTTGATTCTCCTACCCCTTTAATAGGGTATTGATAATCATATCCAAGTGTAAATGTCTGGGGAAACTTATTTTCTGTAAGGAAAGAGAGAATGTCTATTTGACCTGTCATGTGCTTAGAAGCACCATTGTCTATGATCCAAGTGTCCTCGCTAGGTGACACTGATCCTGAGAGGGCAAAGATTAAGACATAGTCTTCAATTTGTTCTTTTTTCATCTTTGTGGGTGGCTCTTCATCTTCAACTGTATGGGCATGGTGCCTCTTGTTTCTCTTCTTGTATTCTTCTCGTCTAGTTTGACAATTCTTAGCAATATGTCCCATCTTGTCACAATGGTAACATTGATAGGATGATAAATATTTTTCTCTTCTTTGACCTTTTTGAAATTTCTGGAATCTCCTTGGAGGGTGAGATTCTTTATGTATGAATTCGTTTTGGGGGTGAGACTCCTAATGAGTTTCTTTCTAGAAGTAAGACCTATTTCTTCCTCCTTTAGTATGAGTAGCTATGGCTTGATCTTCATATCTTGATAGTAATGCTTCTTAGTTAGCTACTCTTGCTTCTTCTTGAACACATTCTTCCCAAAGACTGTCAAAGTTTAATTTCTCATTTCTGGCACAAACAGTTTGGATGAATGCATCCCAAGGTCTTGTGAGACCATTAAGAGCTGTTATTATAAGTTTGTATTCATCTAGGGTATCACCAATTGCTTCTATTTGTTCTTTGAATTGTGATATTCTAGAGAAATATTCTTGAATTGTTTCTCCTTTTTGCATCCTTGTACTTTTGAGTTGAGTTCTTAGATTCATCTTTCGATTGATGTTCTTTCCTTCATACAATCTGGTTAGGGAATCAAACATTTATTTTGGAGTCTTCTTTGAATCCACTTGAGGAATCAAGTGATCTTTAATAGAATCTGCAATGATTCTCTTGGCCCTAAATGTGTCCTTTTGGTGTTTTTCTTTAGCTGCAACATCGGCAGGTTCTGGTACATCTTCTTGAATGAATCTTGCTAGGGAATTCTCTTCAAGAATGAGTGTAATCCTATACTTCCAGGCACAAAATTTTTCCACACCTTCTAGCTTGTCAACAAGATTAGTGCTTGCAAACATCTTTACCTGGAGCTAGGAAAATGACCAAAAATTGAAAATGCTCAGAATTTATTTTTGAACTTACCAGGAGGTGCACTTGGTTGAGGTGAGTAGCCTGGTGCAGTTAGATTTCAGAAAATCCAAATTGTTCCCCTTCAAACTTGACCAGTGAAATTTTGGACTGGTACTTCTGGTACTGATTCTGGTTTCCTGGTTTTCTAGTACTTCTAGTTTTCTGGTTTTCTGGTACCGGTAAAAATTAGGGTTTCACTTTCCAGGAGTTCTATCCACTGAAAAAGTGTGCTGAAGGTGCCAAAGAGTTCCCTAGGCTAGGGTGCACTTTTCTAGATGATTTTTAGGCTAAAATTCCTCTTCAATAAAAAGCCCTAATTTTCTTGTACGACAACAACGACGTTTTTATTTATCCAGTGAAAGATGCTCTCTTTAGTTCAACTCTAAAACCATGTTAAGGTTTAAGCTATTATTAGGTTTCTCTTCAATTTACTACATAACCATAGCATAGATATGATCAATGAGATAAACACAATCACAATATACACAACATTTATCCTGGGAAACCCTCACGGGGGACAAAACCCAACAAAAACTTCCTTAATATAGATAGCCAATACAATGCCAAGACAATAAACCAAACACTAGAGAATATCCTCTATTGAGAAATGTGTCTCTCTCTTCCTTCTTTTCCCAACTGCAACTACCAGACTTGCACACTAAGTGAATGAATGAGTGAGTGATCAAATGAGGCACTGACTTCCTTTATTTATACAAACTGGCAGGTGCTGGAAATATGTATCTTCACTTGGCAGGGCCGACTTGTCTTCTTAGTGGTTAAAACCACTTTAATTAGCCTGGGGGCTGACTTCTCAATTTGCATAATATATTTAGGGTTTGACCAATCCACAAAAGGGGATTTGGTCAATTACAATGCCCGACATGATTAATCCACAAAAGGGGATTGATCTAATGAATAATAAATGAACAATAAATAGAATACTTTTTACAGTTACAATATTTCAACATGATATTTAGCAACAAGTGAGGAAAACCCATTTACTTGTGGTTTGGGTAGTATATAGAAACATACTTGGATTGATTTTCCACTCTTGAACTCTAGAAAACCTTTGCATTTCATTCCACACTCAAATGTGATGGTGAAACACATGGAATTTTATTGGTAATAGGGATGGGAGTCTCTTGTTCAATGCAATTACCTAGGATCTCTTGAAGCTTCATAGAGTTCCATTCAACCTTTTAGATTAGTGCAATGGGCCACTCGGCTATCATGGAAACCCCATAACTCTAACAAATGCATATATGGCCAAGATCCAGGGAAGCCATGGTTCCCTTGAAGGATCTTTTCAAATGACAACAATGTTTTTAAATGTTTAGTTTGACCATTCACAATTTTACATGCTCTTTCACAAGATAATTGTTGTGGATTATTTATTTCCTTGTATTGTGAAAATAGAGAATGTTGTCTATAACCACTATACGGTGCCAAAAAGTTGACAATGGAATTTGAGTTTTCGAATTCATACATCACATACAAACAATGGTGATATCACTCACTTGGTTTGAATCGATGACCAATCATGTTGTTACCTTAATGGAAATACTTTGATTTATTGATGACATGTTAAATCAACAAATAATTTATCACTCTTATAGGTAAATTACATTTTTTTATTTGGAGAGAGAGAAATAGATCAGTATAGACAATGCAAATATGAATGTCCTCTTAACAATGTTGTGTTCACTTCATTCATTTAATGAGAAAAAAAGACTTATTATTGTGAACGTTGCATTTAGAGTTAAAATTCATATTTTATTTGGTCTAGGTAGCCTTAAGTATTGGTTGTCATGCTTCCCTCTGTCACATAGATTATGATTATTTCCCAATTTCTTTATTTAATAAAGGTTACATTTGTAGGTAGATATGTGAGAACAAGATGAAGAAGAGAGGGTCTAGAATAGCAATGTTGTTGGAATGATAGTCTCCAAGGTAAGTGGAGGATCAAGACAAAGCTCACATCAATTTTCAATCATGGATCAAGGAATGCAAAGGGATGGTGCAATATCCAACTTTATATTGGTACAAATCAAATATGAATAAAAGAAGGTCATACTCTACAAACATTGAGGCACATCATCATAGAAGTGCCCACAATGTTTAAGTTGACTAGGATGCATAAGAAAGAAAGAAGGAGTTATTGTTAAAAATGACAAATTGTGTGCTCAACATATGTGCATCGAGAGTCAATATATTGTTCATTCACACACTTCGCTTTGATTGATCCTAATTGGAACTATTGAATCTTATTGAGTATAACTTATCCTTACAACATGGTTTTGATAGTGAAGAAGAGGATAAAGAAAAAACTCATAAAAGGTTGGAAGCTTGAGATAGGTGAAGAGTCTAGGGTCGATGAAGATTCATTGAATTTGAAAGGATACAAGCCTCATAAAATATTATAACTAGAACTATTTCCTTATGCAAGGGTTTTCTTTTTGACACTATAAGCTATTTTCATATGTTAATAAAGAGGTTGTATGGTTATGTAGTGTTCTAGTACACTTGTAGAACTGTGTTTGGTCCTCATGAGACTATTATCTCCTTATTCAGTTCTCTTGGTGTTCATGGGAATGGACATGATAGCCTATGTGACTCTTCGCGTGTTATGATGTTTGCTCTCACTTATACTTGTTAATGCATGATATGAAACAAATGGATTATTTGGTGATTAGATACTTTTCTTAGTTGCTTAGAATTTCTAATTATGCATATGCTTTAGTTGGTGGACGATTCTCCCTATTGTTGCATGCCTAGTCATGTTTTGGGTTAGCTAGGTAATGAGTTGGTTTTGTGACAAGGAAGTGCTCTTAGTAGCCATATCATTTCACTTTGGGAGGGAGTTGGGAGGGTTCGATTTGAGTTCATTTTCGATGGAAATGGTGGACTATTCTCCCTACTATTAGTTACATCTCCAACCTTTGTTCTTTGCTCCTTTATTTAGGATTTAGTTCGTTGTGTTTCATAGTGCATTTTTACATAGTGTATGAGTTGCATTTCATTTGAAACTCATAAAATCCTGATTACTATAGTTGGTCCATAATCGGAGGGCTTGCCATTTTGACAAAGAAAGGTCTAATTGACACCTTTTGTTACATAAGTCTATGAATTTGACATGGGCTATTTTCCCATGTCAACAAGTTGCGGCTTAGTTTATTGAGAAGTTTTGACAGATATACAATCATGCAACAAGAACATAGTTATGAGTTGAGAAAATTAATCAAATATTTTAGTTAGAGATGTAAGTATAATGGCAAATACCCACAAGAGATTGGAACGTAACTTCTGAGTGTAGAGAGGCAAAGAAAGTGAACATCATAAAAAGCATTTGAAGACTAAACAAAGAACTTATGTTTGAAAATGGACCTAACAAACTATCTTGGTCTTTACTCAAGTTGAATGACTTAATGCAATTATGTGAGTTTAGTTTGGTTACTACTCTTTTGTAGTTTCAATTTTTAAAAACCCTCAATCAAGGGTTAGATTAAGGGTTAATTTAATCTTGAATCAATGGTTAGATCGGGGATTAAACCCTTGATTGAGGGTCAATATAACCCTTGATCAAGAGTTAGAATGAGGGTCGATTTAACCCTCGATTGAGGGTTTGTTGCATCTTGGACAAGCACTTAATCGAGGGAATGACAATATGATTTTTTCCCTATGCACTCACCAAAAATTGTAACAAGCATTCATGGATCTGCCCATCAATAAATGACCACTAGACAACATCACAACATATTGAAATAAGGCTTGTAGTCAACATTATCTTTTAATGGGCCATACAATAATTGCAAAGATTGGTTGCTTATGCAATTTAATGAGATGCATGTGTGGCCATAGGGACATCTAATCCATATCATTGCATTTACTCTCACTGGAGAAAGCATCATCATGATATACATGTATTTATGAGTGGTTTTTTATTTGAGTCTTGATTGGGTGACACATAAGATAGGTTTGTGGAAGGTGTTGTAAACATTTTATTATATGCTTTGTATTGTGAGTTATCGCAACACCATTGCATTTGGATTTAGAGTCATTGTGTATAATGCAACTACTATTGGAGTTCTTCAGTGTCATTCCTTTACATTTTTGAGACTATATGTAGTCATGTGATGAATTGAAGTGTCATTCCTTTACATTTTTGAGACTATATTTAATCATGTGATGAATTGAAGTATTACTTGGTGATTAGGTATGGGAGTAATTGCTTCTTTGACATAACATTCTTTGCCAAATTTACAAGATATGCATTGAGAGTGTTATATAGGTCATTAATGTAATCTCATTGTTTATGATTCTTATTGAGTTGCAATTTAATCATCATCGCCTTTTCCATTTTGCATAATAATAATTTTTGTATCTTGAATTTTTGTGCATTGTTTTTTTTAAATTAATGAATCAAATTACTGTCATGTCTTTTTAAATCTTCTAAAAATCCATATCTTTTATTGAATTCAATTTAAAATCATAATTTTCATTTTTTCCATAAATGTAGAAAATGAAAGCAAAGAAAAACTATATTAAACTTGTTACATAAATGAAACCTTCAACTTAAAAGAATCTATAAACACTAATCTTATAAACTTTTTATCTTCATCAAGATCCAAAAACAATAACATAGTCGAGCATTACCTTATAAACTTTACTGAAAGAAATATTTTAAATTTTTTCAGAAAGAGTGGAAAATTATATAAAAAACAAGACGAGCTGCAAAGCAGCAAGCCCCTGCCTTTAAGGGGGTGCAACCACGTTATAACATGAATGCATTTACAGTGAAATCAGGTCAAGGTCAAAATCAATGAAGGCCCAATCAATCGCGTAAACACTCACAGTGAATGTCAGAGACAACACAATATTTCACCAGTAAATCCTCCTGTTCTTTCAGAGCTTAAATAGTAGCAATTTAGAGAGAAAGTAACAATTCAAAATAAAAATAAAATTACTAAACTATGAAAATAAAAAATAAAATTATTTTAATATTAAAATCCTTGTTATTTTATTTATTTGAAGACACGCACTCATCTTTCCAAACATGCAAACATGTAATGTGTCTCAATATATGAACTGATTTGGAGAAGGTTAGTGGATAGTCTTGCATCTAACTTCCACCTGCTTTGCATGCATGTTCCCCATACATCAACTCCACTTAGTTTGCATGCATCACACTCAGTCGGGTTCGATCCTCCCTCTCGCCCATGGTTATCCTCCTTCTCGCCCATGGTTAGTAAGAGAATATGTAAACATCTCCCTCTCGCCCATGGTTATCCTCCCTCTCGCAATATTCTATTTAGATTGCTCCATATACTAAGACTTTTTTCTGCTTTCTTTCTCACGCGCACTCGAATCTGTAGGAGAATATGTAAACACCAATCCGCAATATTTACATATACGCAGACATATTTATTGTAGTAGACTGATTACATGAAAAATATTGTAAAAAAAAACATAACCTCTTCCAAACGGATTCTTTCTTCTAGAATGTAAAAATTGTTTTTCTTATTTAGAAACAAAATTTTGATGTAGCTATAGATGAGTGCAATTAGACTAGTTCTATATTAACCTCAAACCTATCACATATTATTAAAATTAGATAGCAGCCGCATTTGGCTAACAACCCGTCTTGGCCAAGGTGTTTGCCAGTATCGTTGGGCTACTTCCTTATCTAAGCGAACATTCATGTATAGTAACTCAAGGATTAAACCGTCTAATGGTGCAGTGAGCATCCAGCCATGGACTAACCTAATCTGATCCAGCTATGATGTGGTGCCACCACCAATATTGTAAAGGTTCAGGTTGATCCCGGCGAACAACAACTGGTAAAGGGAATGGGCAGCTCTTATCCATCCATAAACTATATCGTACTTGCTCTTAAGGAGCCGACACTTATAGATACTTGGTTGAGGTGGGTAAATATGTTTCTTTGGATAATGGTAATTTCCTTATCTAAGCATGCATAAGTAGAGACTGTAGTGTGCCCTCAGGTGGCTGGCTTAGTCAGGGCAACCTGGTGTTGGGAAGCCGCTAATGGGAGCCTCAATACCCCAAGGTATGAACCCCGTTAGTGGAATAAGGGTTGAGGAGGCGCAAAACCAAGCTTGGGAGCTATGTATTCAATTGGGTCCTTACTAAAAAAATGCAAGGTACCTTGATAAAATTCATAATATACATTCATATGTTGTAACTAATTGGATTTTTCAGAGTTGTTTTTTCATTTTCAACAATATCCTTTCACCATAGCTCGAAAATATTTTCAACAACAGCTTCTCACCATAGCTAGAATTAGAGAGTCTATAATAAGAACAGATTTTCAACAGCAGCCTTTCACCATAGATCGAATTAGATGGCTTGCGGAAATTTAGAACAGATTTTCAACGGCAGCCTTTCACCATAGCTCGAATTAGATGGTGAGGATTACTAGTCATTTATTCTTTATGCATGTTTCCCTTCAGTAATATTTTATCTTATGTTTTGTGTTTTGCACGCTGTGGAGCATGCAGGCCGAAGAGTGGAATATCCTTCTCTTCTCAAGAAGGTTGTCGTGTCCTTCTCTTCTCAAGAAGGCTGCCGATTGGAATGTCCTTTCCTTCCCAAGAACCTGCAAACATTCAGTTGCTCGGTGTTAGAACATTCAATTGCAGTTTCAAGCCAACCTAGAAAGTGGCCAATAAATTGTGTTTTATTTTTAAATGAATTATTACGCCTATAGGTGTCCTCTATTGGAATCGGTGGATTAATTAATCTTTTAATCATAAATTTCAATCTTAGGGTCACCAATTGAAGATACTGACATATTCTTCGTCGTCCTCTCTAATCAATGGATGAGATTTTGATAAATTAACTTCCGCTCATTTATAAAGACATACGTTTATGTGATTACTTTTTGACATTTACTAAATAAGATTAAAAAATTACTTGCTCACCACCATATTGCCACGTTCAGTGATTAAAGCTGACCACGATTTACTAAATTATTGTTACTGGACGGATAGGTATGGCCGTGTGAACGTTGGATGCCAATTAAAAAGTTTTATGCGGTCATTTTTTTACCAGTCCGGATGTTTATGACCGCGTGGATATGAAGTAAAGCGTTTCAACCTCCAGCCTCCCCTCCGTGTGAGTTTGAAGTGTTAGCCACGATTTCCATGGAGAATATGAAACGATTGCGAGTGCGCGTCAACAAAGGAGTGAGTGCGCATCAAGCCTCTTGTTCTTGTATGCCTCTACGACCGCCGCTATTTGTTTACGATCCCCATTCTTAAGCTTAAATTAATCAATCTTTTGCATTAATTGTATTTGCATTTGTGCAGGACATGTTCGCCAGTGGGGTGGAGACGACATCAACTACTTTAGAATGGGCAATGAGTGAGCTGATCAGACATCTGCATGCAGTGAAGAGTTTGCGGGAAGAAATCAAATGGGTAGTCGGCAAACTTCACAAAGTGAATGAGTCCGATCTGGGAAGCATGAAATACCTCCATTGCATTGCATGGTGAAAGAGACACTACGATTATACCCAGCTGTGGCGCTAGCAGTTCCTCATGAATCTGTAGAGGCAGTGACAGTAGGAGGATACTATATACCTAAGAAAACAAGAGTAATGGTGAATTTGTGGGCTATAGGAAGGGATCCCAACGTGTGGGGGTCAGATGCTTCCGAATTCAAGCCCGAGAGATTCATGGAGGACGAACCTATCAATTTATCAGATCAATTAGACTTCAGTATGATTCCGTTCGGGGTAGGAAGGAGAGGATGCCCAGGGGTTCCCATGGCTATTCCCGCGATTGAACTTGCATTGGCTCAGCTGACGCACATTTTTGATTGGAGAATTGAAGGTGGTCCGTCCCGACTGGATGTGAAGCAAGCAGGCGGTTTAACGATTCCAAGGCAAGTTCCGCTCTGTGCCTATCCAAGGTTGAGGGTAAGCTTTCCGCTGCAGATCGAGGATGAAGCATAGGAGGAGGCGAGTGACCGTTGCAGTACCTTTCCTGTTATCGCTAGAAATGCTTTCAATACTTTTTTCTAAATTTGTGTATGCTAATTGTGTTGCCTTGATTACATTAGCCTTTCTACTTTCTATAATATCAAGACATGTCCAGATAAGATTAATGAAGAATATTTTATGTTGTATAATTACAGAATTCTTAATTTTGTCAAATCACTTTAAATATATATAATTGTTGTTAATGTATGGAGAATCAAGTATTACCACACAGGTTGAAAATATAAAAAGCCTCCTAAACTTTACGCACTATTCCACATTAATTTTGAAATCTAACTTAAAGCCGCAATTTAAATTCTTCTGTATTCGTATGAATTTTCTTCCTTTTTATCATGAAAATTGACAATTATATTTGATTTCTAAATTGGAATAATTTAGCTTGTAATGTGTAAATAATTATTATTAATACTAATACAACCACATAATTGGAAAAAACTTCTCTTTTGTCTTTACATTATTAGTTACACTTCTTCTCTCATAAATTTGAATCTTAAACTAAAACCTAACCCTAACCCTAAATACTAACCTAGACCATTTATTATCATTAATATTTAATCATCATATATTAATAATTCTAATCTTCAAAATAATATTATTAATAATCTTAAAAGTAAGTAGTATTCCTAAATACTAACCTTGATAATTTATTAACATCAATATTTAATCATCATATATTAATAATCTTAATCTTCAAAATAATATTATTAATAATCTTAAAAGTAAAGTAATATTGTTAATGTTTAAATGTAATATATTATTAATGTTTAAAACTAAAGTAATATTAATGTAAACAAATAATTTTATATTATTAATGTATTAATTTTATAATGTGATAATATACTATTAATGTAAATCCCATTAATAATAATGAATAAATATATAAATTTACCAATAAAATAATATAGCAATAACAAGTTAATAACAATGAGTAAATATAGTAATCTAGCAATAAAGTCATAAATAAATATAGAATAATATAGTAGCAAAGAAGTAATAAATAAATATAGAATAACATAGTAATACTAGGTTTTAATATTTATCCAAAGTAATAAATACATTACCTAACTCATTATTATAAAGGATGAAGAGACATCAATATGTATGTTGATATTACAAAATTTGGTTGATTTTTATTATTATAATGTGTTTAGTTCAAGTGGACAATCCTGGTTTAAGGGTGTAACTCTAAGAAATGGTACATTTTCTTAATGACAATATTGTGGCTCTCATTTTTTCATTAGTCATTTTTTTCTCATCTCACCTTTTTCACATATATTAAATGTTTTCACTTGTACAAACATCCTTTATAAAATGTTTTTATTTAACTTAACAAACATCCTATCAATGAATTATGACTATAACTAAGGTCATCCTTTGAAATTTCCAGATTTCGTTCTCTTAGAATTTTGATTACATTTGATTATAATGGATACAATTCAACTTAGCAGTTTCCCCTTATAATTTTGATTGCATTTGATGTATAAGAATTTGGATATATTTTGAAGCCCCAATGATGATATTAGGGTTTATGGTGGAAGGCCTTGATGACATTTTCTTATGACAATATTGTGGCTCTCATTTTTTTACTAGCCATTTTTTTCCCATCTCACGTTTTTCACATCTATTAAATGTTTTCACGTGTACAAACATCCTTTATAAAATGTTCTTATTTAACTTAGCAAACATCTTATCAATGAATTGTGACTATAACTAAGGTCATCCTTTGAAATTTCCACATTTCGTCCTCTTAGAATTTTGATTACATTTGATTACAGTGGATAGAGTTCAAATTAGGAGTTTCCCCTTAGAATTTTGATTGCATTTGATGTATAAGCATTTGGATATATTTTGAAGCCCCAATGATGATATTCTACATAGATAATTAGATAAATTGATTCTTACTACATTTTTTTTATTATATAAAATTCACAATTATAATTAAATTGAGTATTTTTCCAATCGTAATATGACAAACATTTCCTCACGTTGAAATGTGACAGACATATCGTGACGTCACAATGTGACAAACATTTGCAAATACCGCAATATGTCGAACATAGTAACGTTGCAATCGATCAAACATAGTAAATTCTCTATGTCGCAAACATATATGGGTATCACAATGTGACGAACATATATGAAAGTCACAATCTGACAAACATTTCCAAACGTCGCAATGTGTCGATCATAGTGACGTTGCAATCTACCAAACACGGTAACATCGCAATGTGATGAACATATAGGGACATTGAAATCTCATGAACATTTACAGTCATAATTTGACGAACATAGAATTTTTATAACAATTTGACAAACATAAATGGACATCGCAATGTAACAAACATAGGTATATCATTGCAATGCGATGAATATATCTTCACATTGCAATGTGGTGCACACGTCATGATGCCACATTATGATAGGCATTTCTAAATGTTCCAATGGGACGAACACAACACATCGTCGCAATGTGATGTATGCAACCCAATGTGCCAATGTGACAAACATAAAACAATATTGAAATGAGAGAAACATTTCCTGACGTCACAATGTCATGAACATAACCCACTTTCGAACTATGACAAACCTATTCCAACACCATAATTTGAAAAACAAAAACCCTTCGTCATAATGTGAGAAACAAACATTTCCTAACATTGCAATGTGCCAAACTTTTCCTAACGTCGCAATGTGATAAACATTTCCTAACGTCGCATTGTGACAAACATTTCCTAACATCGCAAAGTGACAAACATTTCCTAACGTCGCAATGTATCAAACATAGTAATGTTGCAATCTATCAAACATAGTAATGTCACAACAAGGGACGAACATATAACGTTGCAATGTGATGAACATATTAACGTCATAATCTCACAAACATAGTAATGTTGAAATCTACCAAACATACTAACATCACAATTTGATGAACATAGGCATGTCATTGCAATGAGATGAACATCATCAGACATCACAATGTGTCACACATTGCCCTATCATCACAATATTGCAAACATTTCTTCACGTTTTAATGTGACACACATATGTCGATGTCAGAATGCGAGAAACATTTCCAAATGTTGCAATCTATTGAACATAGTAACGTTGCGATCGACCAAACATAGTAACATCAGAATGTGAAAAACATATATGGTTGTCGTAATGTGACAAAAATATACGGAAGTCGAAATGTGATAAATATTTCCAAACGTAGCAATATTTCGATCATAGTAACGTTGCAATCTACCAAACATAATAACCTCGCAAGGTAACGGACCTATGCATACATTGCAATGTGACAGACATTTATGGACGTCCCAATTTGACGAACATAGCCTTGTTGTAGCAATGTGATGAACATGGGCCTATCATCCCAATGCAACGAATATATCTTCATGTTGCAATGTGGTCCACATATCCTGATGTTGCATTGTGATAGGCATTTCCAAAAGTTGCAATGGGATGAACACAACCCATTGTCACAATGTGATGTACACAACCCACTGTGCCAATGTGACAAACATAGACTGATTTTGCAATGACACGAACATTTCTCGATGTCGCAATGTGACGAACACAACCCACTGCCAAACTGTGACAAACCTATTCCAACACCATAATGTGAGAAACAAAAACCCATCATCGTAATTTGATAAACATAACCTTACGATG
>JASDQU010242313.1:123006-143794 GCA_032191745.1 Picea mariana
TCGTCCTCTTAGAATTTTGATTACATTTGATTACAATGGATAAAGTTCAAATTAGGAGTTTCCCCTTAGAATTTTGATTGCATTTGATGTATAAGCATTTGGATATATTTTGAAGCCCCAATGATGATATTCTACATAGATAATTAGATAAATTGATTCTTACTACAATTTTTTTATTATATAAAATTCACAATTATAATTAAATTGAGTATTTTTCCAATCGTAATATGACAAACATTTCCTCACGTTGAAATGTGACAGACATTTCCTAACGTCACAATGCGAAAAACATTTGCAAATATCGCAATATGTCGAACATAGTAACGTTCCAATCGATCAAACATAGTAAAATCGCTATGTCGCAAACATATATGGGTATCGCAATGTGACAAACATATATGAAAGCCACAATCTGACAAACATTTCTAAACGTCGCAATGTGTCGATCATAGTGACATTGCAATCTACCAAACACGGTAACATCACAATGTGACGAACATATAGGGACATTGAAATCTCATGAACATTTACAGTCGTAATTTGATGAACATAGAACTTTTATAACAATTTGACAAACATAAATGGACATCGCAATGTAACAAACATAGGTATATCATCGCAATGCAATGAATATATCTTTACGTTGCAATGTGGTGCACATGTCATGATGTCACATTATGATAGGCATTTCTAAATGTTCCAATGGGGCGAACATAACACATTGTCGCAATGTGATGTATGCAACCCAGTGTGCCAATGTGACAAACATAAAACAATATTGAAATGAGAGGAACATTTCTCGACATCGCAATGTCACGAACATAACCCACTTTCGAACTGTGACAAACCTATTCCAACACCATAATTTGAGAAACAAAAACCCTTCGTCATAATTTGAGAAACAAAAATTTCCTAACGTCACAATGTGCCAAACTTTTCCTAACTTCGCAATGTGACAAACATTGTCTAACGTTGCATTGTGACAAACATTTCCTGACGTTGCATTGTGACAAACATTTCCTAACATCGCAGTGTGACAAACATTTCCTAACATCGCAAAGTGACAAACATTTCCTAACGTCGCATTGTGACAAACATTTCCTAACATTGCAAAGTGACAAACATTTCCTAATGTCGCAATTTATCAAACATAGTAATGTTGTAATCTATCAAACATAATAATGTCATAATAAGGGACGAACATATAATGTTGCAATGTGATGAACATATTAACGTCACAATCTCACAAACATAGTAATGTTGAAATCTACCAAACATACTAACGTCACAATTTGATGAACATAGGCATGTCATTGCAATGAGATGAACAGCAACATATGTCACAATGTGTCACACATCACCCTATCATCACAATATTGCGAACATTTCTTCACATTTTAATGTGACACACATATGTCGACGTCAGAATGCGAGAAACATTTCCAAATGTCACAATCTATTGAACATAGTAACGTTGCGATCGACCAAACATAGTAACATCAGAATGTGAAAAACATATATGGTTATCGTAATGTGACAAAATTATACGGAAGTCGAAATGTGATAAATATTTCCAAACGTTGCAATATGTCGATCATAGTAACGTTGCAATCTACCAAACATAATAACCTCACAAGGTAACGAACCTATGCATACATTGCAATGTGACAGACATTTATGGACGTCCCAATCTGACGAACATAGCCTTGTTGTAGCAATGTGATGAACATGGGCCTATCATCCCAATGCAACGAATATATCTTCACGTTGCAATGTGGTGCACATATCCTGATGTTGCATTGTGATAAGCATTTCCAAAATTTGCAATGGGATGAACACAACCCATTGTCACAATGTGATGTACACAACCCACTATGCCAATGTGACAAACATAGACTGATTTTGCAATGACACGAACATTTCTGAATGTCGCAATGTGTCGAACATAACCCACTGTCAAATTGTGACAAACCTATTCCAACACCATAATGTGAGAAACAAAAACCCACCATCGTAATTTGATAAACATAACCTTACGATGTCATTTGACAAAGAAAATTTGATGTCGCAATGTGACAAACAAAACCTGATGTTGCAATGTGTCGAACAAAACATGATCAACATTGAAATGCAGTAGTTCCATAGTAAACTATGGTTAAACATAATCAAGATGGCCCACTATAATCATATCCACATGGTGAATGAAGTTTAGCCATGGGCATGGTCAACCATAATAAACTCCGACCAACCATGGTCATGGTCAACCACACTCAACCATGGTGAAGGACAACCACAATCAACCATAAGCAACCTTTCCTTTCCAAATCCAACCAACATCTACCAAAGTTAACCATCGTTGTGGTCAACCATTATAAACCATGGTCATGGTCAACCATAGTCAACCATAGTCATTGTTAATTAAGGTATTAATGTATTACTACTTTAATAATGTATTTATTAGGGTATTAATACTTTTAAAATGCATTTATTAATATATTATTATTGTTATAGTGTATTATTAGTGTATTAATAATTTAATATGTATTACAGATTTAATTTTCACATTAATGTAATAATGTATTATTATTGTATTAATACTTTATTAATGTATTAAAAGGCAATGTATTACTACTTTATTAAAGTATTATTAATGTACCACTTCATCACTTTATTAATTATTTAATGTATTAATGTCATTCATAGTCATGACCATAAGAAACCATGATCATGGTCAAACATATTCAACTACAGTCATTTTTAATAAATATATTAATGTATTAATAATTTAATAATGTATTTCTTAATGTATTAATAATTTAATAATGTATTTATTAATAGATTATTACTTTAATAATGTATTACTTTATTAGTGTATTAATACTTCAAAAATGTATTAGCTATAACTTATTAATGTATTGATTAATTAATAAATTACATTATTAATGCATTAATACTTTAATTTATACATTATAATAATGTAATAATGTAGTGTTAATGTATTAATACTTTAATAAAGTTACAACAGATTAAGATCAATGTATTGCTACTTTATTAATGTATTACTTTATTACTGTATTAATATATTAGCAATGTATTAATTAAAAATGTATTATTGTATAAATTAATTAATACATTAAATTATTAATGTATCAACCATTTAATGTGGTATTTTATACACTAATTTAAATTAATAATTTAATTTATAGATTACATATATATCACTACATTATTAATGTATCATTAATGTTGAGTTATATTAATAATGTATTAATCATTCATTCAATGTATAATTAATGTATTAATACATTATTAATGTAATAATAGTTCAACATGTTACATAATAAATTAATATATTAATACTTTAATTTATACATTACAATAATGTAATAATGTATTATTAAAGTCAATGCACTACTATTTTATTAATGTATTATTAATGTATTACTTTATTACTATATTAATACTTTAGTAATGTATTTATTAAAGCATTTAATGTATTATTTTATTACTATATTTTTACTTTAACAATGTATTAATCAATAATATATCAATGTATTAATTAATTAATACATTGCATAATTAATTTATCAATTAATTAATTAATACATTACATCATTAGTTTATTAATTAATTAATATTTTACATTACACACTAATGTAAATTAATACTTTAATTTATACATTACATTTATACATTATTATTATATATTACATTAATGTAATACATTAATAGACCATTAATTTGCATACATCATTACATTCATATAATACATTAATAATGTTTACTTTAACAATGTATTAATTAATAATATATCAATGTATTAATTAATTAATACATTACATCATTAATCTATCAATCAATTAATTAATACTTTACCTTACACACTAATGTAGATTCATACTTTAATTTATAAGATAAATTTATATATTACATTAAAGTAATACATTAATATATTAACCATTTATTTACATACATCATTACATTAATATAATACATTAATAGTCCCCGAGGTGTAGGACAGTCGGTGACAGAGTGCGTTGTTAAGTCACTCCGTGTTGAAAAGTCACCGGTTCGAAACCTGTGGGGACAAAAAATCCAGTCGTAGTTTCTCAAGCCAAAGGTTAATCCCGATGCCAAGAAGGTCCGAACCAATTAACAAACAAAAAAAAATATAATACATTAATAGTCTTTAATATAATACATTAATTATACATTATTTAATGTATTAATACTAATGTCCCCGAGGTGTAGTGTGTTGTTAAGCCACTCCGTGTTGAAAAGTCACTAGTTCAAAACCTGCGGGCTGAGTCCCGATGCCAACAGGTTCGGCCACATTAACAAAAAAAAAATGCATTAATACTAATATTAATACAATTTCTTAATAAATATAAATTAATTTTTGGATTATTGATATATTATTTTAATAACATATTTATTTTGTTTTAACTTATATTTATGCTATATTATTTTCTATTTTATAAATAATTGTTATTTTCTATTTATTTTATTATTGATAATCAATTGATAATTAATCATTTAATTATTATTAATTAATAAATATCGACCACTTTTTACTTAATGTGGTTGTTGTTAGTAATATCTATTTCCTTTTCACTATCTCCAATATCATGTTGTGTGAGCTTAATGTAGTTGTTATATCTATGATATATTATATTTTCAACGTAAAATTGTTATTTGTGAGATGTGTTACAAGTTATTTTTTCAGAGTAACATATCACTTAAATGCTTACTCTATTTTTAATATTTGATTGTTAAATGTCTATATCAAATTTAAAAACTTAATATTTGATTGTTAAATGTCTATATCAAATTCACTAAATCCATATTGTTTATAAATTATTTATTAATGTCTATATCAAATTCACATTTTTAAGTAAATCCATATTATTTATAAATTTATTGTTTGTGTGTATAATTTGAACATATAAACATGTTATTTTTAAATTGTCTTCCTATTTTATTCTTAAATTTATTAAAAAAAAAATTAAATATATATGTTTTAAAAATATTCCATTGTATGTATATTTCACAAATATTCTATTATAAATTATAAAAAAAATAAACAACAACAATGTTGTAAAGATTCCATTATGTGTCTGTTATATATAAATTATAAGATAAATAAACAACAACAACCATGTTGTATTGAGTTTTTCGTTTAACTTCTCAATAACAACAACATTAAATGTGATTGGTTAAAATAAACAACAACAATGTTGTAAAGATTTCATTATGTGTCTGTTATATATAAATTATAAGATAAACAAACAACAACAAAAATGTTGTTTTGAGTTTTTGAGACAATTTAACTTCTCAATAACAACAACATTTATCCATATTTATCCATTTAATGTTTTAATCATTTCAAGAGTAACAACTTTAAATGCACTCAGTCAAAATGCATATTTATCCCTGTTGTTGTGTAAGGATAAATATGCATCTTGGTAGAGTGCATTTAATGTTGTTGTTGTAGTGTAGAGTGTATTCAACGTTGTTGTTGTTGAGATGAGTAAAAATGCATATTTATCCATGTTGTAGTGTAAGGATAAATATGTGTAGTCCTTAGAAGTAAAACAATTAAACAAGCCTCATTTTTTTATAAAACTATAACAATTTTGTTTTATTTATAAAGATATTAAAATTATTTTAAACAAAAAAAGATAATGATAAGGACTATACACTAGACCAACTTAAACGGAACAAATCGACTACGCAAAATCTAGCAGTGACTTGGCGAGGGAATTGTGCAGTAGTTATATGTATATTTTATAGGCACTCAAATGATCAAATGAATATGTATATTTGTTGGGCACTCAAATTATCAAATGATTTTGTATATGTAGAAATCTAATTGACGAAGAATCGCTCAGTGTTAGTTTTAGTTGTTTAAATTGTAATTTTGAATGATAGATTTCGAGCAATGTAATTAATCTAAGATTGCAATTTGCAATGCAATAGTTGAACTTAGATGTATAATTTGTTTTTAGAAACAGTAAATGTTGTATAATTCCTGTACTTAGATGTATAATTTGTTTTTAGTGGCAGTAAATGCTTTATAATTCAAAGTGTGTGTGTGTGTGTGTGTGTATATATATATATATATAAACAATAATTACTGCATATATAGTTAGATCTCAAAATATCTCACACATGATGATAGTTATTACATATACTGACATATATACAGTTAGAACTTAAAATATTATCATGCAGAAACAAAAATAATTACAACATATACTGAGATGTAGAATGAGCAATAATAAATGCATATACAGTCAGGTCTCTCAAAAAAATGATGCACACATAGCAATAAGTGTTGCATGTACTGTCAAATTTCAAGTCACAGCCCATAGACTGTGACTTGGCCGTAGGGGGTCAGCCCTGTGGCCAAGTCGTGGGTGTGCCCATGACTTGGTCATAGGGATGGCTCCCCGTAGCCAAGTCACAACCCTTGGACTGTGACTTGGTCGCGGGGGGTCAGCCCTGTGGCCAAGACGTTGGTGTGCCCACAACTTGGCCATAAGGCTAGGCCCCTGCGGCCAAGTCACAATGAAAATACCAAATTTAATTCAATTTAAATTAAAAATTACAGAATTTAAATTTAAATTTAAAACTTCATCTTAGGCTTACCTGCAGATCTGACTGCCCGCCAACATGACCGCGCCAACATGATCGCGCCAAACACATTCGTGCCAAACACGTCCGTGCCAACATGGTCGCACCAACAAACTCACTATCACTCACTGACACTCGCCAAGAACCCACTGACACTCACCAAGAGCTCAGAAAACTGTAACAATCATGATGTGCGGTAAATATATAAACATGTTTTCGGCCGAAAAGATATTTCGGCTGAAAAGATATGTCGGCCGAAAGAATATTTCGGACGAAATATTCTTTCGGCCAAAATATCTTTTCGACCGAAATATCTTTTTGGCTGGAATATCTTTCGGCCGAAAAGAGGTTACCGGATGAAAAAAATCCATCTGGCTAAAATTCTACACGAAAATTGAGGGCATCGTCATGGTACCATTCGATTTGACATTCAAAGGTTTGACTGAAACATATTTTGTCTGAAAAAAAGAGCTTTCGGCGGAAAAAAAATGTCTTTCAGAATTTTGGAGATCTGATTGTCACAAAAGTGTTAGCCACCTCAATGAATTTCCCATGTATCTTCTCATAGTTCTCATTTTATTGACATCCCCTACCCAATCAGAATCCCATAACCCTGTATATCCACTGAGTGTGAGTCCCCTGAAACATCAATATGATAGAAAATGGAATATTTAAAAGTATCTCACAAATATCCGAAGACCCTCTTCACTACAACTCAATGTTCACGTCCAAGATTAGCCAAGAATTGACTCAAGACTTCTATTGTTTGGGCACTGTTTGGTCTGGTACAAACCATATCATACATCAATCTACCAACTGCACTAGCATAAATAACATAATACATATCCTCCATCTCTAGCATTGCTCAACTAAAATCTTAGTTCCCATAGAAATCAGAACACTTAATGGTTTGCAATATGCCATGCGAAAACACTATAGGACAAAGTTTACATACTCTAGCTCAACC
Source organism: Picea mariana (assembly GCA_032191745.1). Classification (NCBI taxonomy): domain Eukaryota; kingdom Viridiplantae; phylum Streptophyta; class Pinopsida; order Pinales; family Pinaceae; genus Picea; species Picea mariana. Next base: position 130,610 of record JASDQU010242313.1, read on the forward strand.
AAATATTTTTATTTGTTCTATCTCTCCTAATCTCCATTGATAAGATATATTTTGCAACCCCAAGTCCTTCACATCAATTTGTACTGAAAGTTGAGACTTCAAATCACAAATCACATCCTTACTATTACTAAAGAATAATATGTCATCCACATAGTGTGATAACAAGGAACTGACCATCATATTGTTTGTAATACATATAGTGATCTGATTTGGATCTCATAAATCATAATCCCAACTCAAAAGAATTAAACTTTTGGTACCACATTATGGGAGATTGTTTGAGACCATATAAACAAATTTGAACTTGCAAATCAATAAATCTTTATCTTTTTCAACATAGTGCTCTCATTGTGTCATATAGATCTCCTCTTTCACCATGTAGGAATGTAGATTTCACATCCATCTATTCTATATGTAAATTAAATGCTACTGCTATAGATAATATGAACCTAATAGATGTTATCTTATCAATTGATGAAAATATCTCACCGAAGTCTATCCTTTCACCGTGGGAATATCCTTTTGCAACCAAACATGCCTTATGATTTTCAACATTCCCATCTAAATTGATCTTCTTTTTGAACACTTATTTACATCTAATGAGTTTTCATCCATCATGCAATGATCAAGTCCCATGGATCATTCTTTCTAAGTGCATTCATTTCCTCATCCATGGTCAGTCTCTATGACTCCTTATCTTTCAACTCCATTGGCTCTTTCATAGTTCTAGGATCATCAATGTTAGTAGATAAATAAAATATACATATGAAATTAGAAGGACTATAATTATACTTGTTTGGTTTTCTTCTTTATCAAGTGGACCTCCTTAAAGTTTGAGGTGGACTTTCTTCCTCCTCTTTCAAACTCTCTGAACCCTCCTCATTGGTTCCATCATGAACTTCTTGTTCATTTTCTGTTTCATCTTTCTTAGTCTTGGGTGGTAGATGAACCACAAACTTCTTCTCATGCTCTTCTAGCTACACCACTATGGGAGACGAATTAAATTCATTGAAAATAACAATTTTTATATACAAAAATTTTCTAGCCATATCATCCTAAAACTTGTACCCTTTCACACCAACACCATAGCTAATGAAGATACATTTCAAATACTTGTTATCCAACTTCCATTGCTTCTCCTTAGGCACGAGTATATGTCTCACAACCATAAACACGAAGATGTCGAAGCAAGGGATTATTTCCCATCTAAAGTTCCATAGAGGTTTTATCCACAAGAGTTGATGTGGAAGACCTATTAATCAAGTAACATGCAATAGCAACCACTTCTTCCCATAATTTCTTCTCTAAGCCATCTCCACATTGGGAACGATATTTGTTACAAACTAAACAATGTCAAAATTAGTGAGAGTGGCCTTATCTCTTGTGCAGACACGATGGCATTCACATGATTTCCTTTCTTACTATTACGACTTTCTTGCGTCTCCTTTTAATTTTTAGTTGTACATATATTGGTTGTTTGGGTTTAGAGTGGGTTTTAAGGTTAATGTGCTTTTTCTTTATAGATTATAGATTTAAATTATATATATATATATATATATATATATATATATATATATAATTTTTAGCCCATCTTTTAAAACAACTTTGTTCTTCACATTTGAAATATTAGTGATGTTTTTGCTTTAAAAAAAAAGGTTCTATTTTCCAAGTTTCCCACAGATTTTTAGTAAATGTAATTAATTTTAGTAATGGGTAATTATATAAATTTATAGAGGACATAATTTTTCTAAGATGGACTCAAAATATTATAGAGCTTATTAAAGTTTCATTCAAATTAAAATGGAAGGAATTAATTAATTTTCAATAAAAATGTCTCCTTGGATTACCTCATAAGATTCATTATGTTGAAAAGAAGTATATGTGTGGAATAGGATTCCTACACTAATCCATGAGAGAATAATGTGCAAAAATTAAAAACACAATCAATGTATTATTTAGCAACTAAAAGGTTACAATCCATAATATTTGTGTTATCAACAAGAGTGAGTAGCATAATTTTGGAGAAATTTTGGTAGATAAAAATAAAATAAAATTCACACTACTTTTCCTCCATCCATAGCACCAAATAAATAGGCATAATACAACCATAAACCATTTATGATTTTCCATTTCTACCTACTGGAAACCACTAGCTAGTTATTCCCTGCCACTGCTCTCATTGCTCTACATTTATTCATTGCCACTACTCCCTTCCATTACTCAACAATTATTCGTTGCCACTACTTTGTGCTTATTCCCTAATATAGCTCTCCATTTAATCTCTAGTGCACTACAACACTACAAGGTGTATGACATACATGTCCCAATAATATTCTCCCACTTGTCATATACCCTGCAAAGGTACAAGGGAGAATGCATCAAACTACAAGATAATCGCTAGGGCCCATAAGGCCCATAGACTCAAAACTCCACTTGAATTTACCTATGCTCATCGGTTACATCAATGCGTCTACAACATTTTGTAAGGTGTCAACTTTCTCTAGTATCACCTTTCCATCCTCTACCATGTCCCTAATGAAATGTTGTTGGATATCTATATGCTTTGTATTTGCATGAAAATTTGGGTTCTTAATTAGGTAAGTGGCACCATTACTATAACATTGAACTATAATAACTCTTTGAAATAGCATTACTTATAAACATAGTTTCATAAGCCATATGGATTCCTTATAGGCATGAGTAGCTTCCATATACTATGCCTTTGCAATTGACAAAGTGACCACAACGTGTTGCTTTCTCATCCAACTTACTTCTCCATCAAACAATCAAAACATGTATCCACTCATAGTTCTCATTTTATTGACATCCCCTACCCAATCAAAATCCCATAATGTTGCATATCCACTGAGGATGAGTCCACTGAAACATCAATATGATAGAAAATGGAATATTTAAAAGTATCTCACAAATATGTGAAGAGCCTCTTCACTACAACTCAATGTTCACATCCAAGATTAGCCACAAATTGACTCAGGCTTCCATTGTTTGGGCAATGTTTGGTCTAGTACAAACCATAGCATACATCAATCTACCAACTGCACAAGCATAAATAACATAATACATATCCTCCATCCTTGCAAATGTTGTAGGGCACTGCTCAACTAAAATCTTAGTTCCCATAGAAATCAGATCACTTAATGGGTTGCAATCTGCCATGAAAAAACACTATAGCACAAAGTTTACATACTCTAGCTCAACCAAATATTTTTATTTTCTCTATTTCTCTTAATACCCATTCACAAGATGTATTTTGCAACCCACAAGTCCCTCACATCAAATTGTACTGAAAGTCGAGACTTCAAATCACAAATCACATCCTTACTATTACCAAAGAATAACATATCATCCACATAGTGTGATAACAAGGAACTGACCATCATCTTCTTTGTAATACATATAGTGATCTGATTTGGATCTCAGACACCATAATCCCAACTCAAAAGAATTAAACTTTTGGTACCACATTTTGGGAGGTTGTTTGAGACCATATTTGAACTTGCAAATCAATAACTCTTTACCTTTTTTAACATAGTGCTCTCACTACGTCATATAGATCTCCTCTTTCACCATGTAGGAATGTAGTTTTCATATACATATATTATATCTCTAAATCAAAGTTTTTGCTATAGATAATAAGAACTTGATAGTTGTTAGCTTATCAATTGATGAAAAAATCTCACCAAAGTCTATCCCTTCACCCTGGGAATATCCTTTTGCAACCAACCTTGACTTGTGATTTTGAACATTCCCATCTAAATTGATCTTCTTTTTTAACACTTATTTACATCTAATGGGTTTTCATCCATCATGCAATGGGACCAAGTTCCATGGATCATTATTTCTAAGTGCAGTCATTTCCTCATCCATGGTCAATCTCTAGGACTCCTTATATTTCAACTCCATTGGCTCTTTCATAGTTATAGGATCATCGGTGTTAGAAAATAAAGAAAATATACGTATGAAATCAGAATGACTATTATTATACTTGTTTGGTTTTATTCTTTTTCAAGTAGACCTCTGTAATGTCCCCCACCTCTTAGAGAGGTGATGAGGAGACTCAGTGGCCTGGGCACCCCCACTAGGTCATAGTCTCACACTGAAGGGGGAAAAGTCAAGAAGTTAAAAGTTATATTTTAAGTTGACTTAAGAAAGGAAAAGGATAAAGGAGTAAAAGATAACTCAACATAAGAATAGAAGATTGACCCTAGGAGTTAACCTAACTCAACAAAGAATTAGAAGGAAAAGTATAAGTAAGAGGCTGGGGTGCACCTATTAGGCATTCTAATTTTTGGTATATTTCTTGTTAGTGCTCCTGAGCATTCAGTTTGGGGGTTTGTTGTACAAACCCTTGTGAGCAACTCAGTGGTGAAATATCCACTCACCTTGTTCCACAACTTGGTCTCGGGGATGAAACATTCCTTCACACCATTCTATTCTCATCATAGCTCGTTCTAGAGCTTCAACAGACAATAGAGCCGTATTATTGGGGAATTTCCAGCAAAGGCGCACCATACCATTAAGGAGGGTTCAATTTAGCTATTCAGGAGGGCGCAACTCCCTTAGAAAATTTTTCAATTGGATAGGTTCACCTTGTACATTGGGCTTGAAACTTCAGGAGGAGGATCCCACTGCCCTGATATATTACTTGACCGAGTTTGGGTTCATTTGGAGCATTCTTCCATCAGGGCCGAATTATGAGGGCTTCTGTCTCCACTTGGAACGTGGCACTCTCTGATCAAAGGGTTTGACATTCAGATCTACTTGATACTGGTATTCATTACTTATTCAGCCTTTAGACGCTTCTTTTGTATTGATGGGAGCATTTTGTAGCAGCTCATATGCATTGTTTGTATGGCCATCTGAGGTTTATGCCAGATCGGCCATCTATTGTATTGATCCTACATTGCTTATAATAAAAGGGTCAGATCCTTGCTTGTGCTTCTATATCTTGAATGTATGATGATCTCCATGTGTTGAATGAGTCTTGTATGCCCCTAATAACTCAATAAACACCGACACATCCACAAACCAGTGGTAGTTACTGATTCCGAACCCGAATTTGGCTTGGGATCATTACAACCTCCTTAAAGTTTGAGGTGGAGTTTCTTCATCCTCTTTTGAACTCTCTGAACCCTCCTTCTCATCGAGTCCATCATGAAATTCTTGTTCATTTTCTGGTTCATCTTTCTTGGTCTTGGGTGGTAGATGAACCACTAACTTCTTCTCATGCTCTTCTAGCTGCACCCCTATGCAGGGAGACAAATTAACTTCATTGAAAATAGTTTTTTTTATATACAAAACGTTTCTCGCCATATGATCCTAAAACTTGTACCCTTTCACACCAACACCATAGCTAATGAAGACACATTCCAAATCCTTGTTATCCAACTTCCACTACTTCTCCTTAGGAACATGAGTATATTCCTCACAACCATAAACACAAAGATGTTAAAGTGAGGGATTATTTCCCATCTAGAGTGCCATAGAGGTTTTATCCATAGGAGTTGATGTGGGAGACTATTGGTTACTTCTCTCTTGCTACCAATCTTGGGCTGACCCAAGTTCACATCTACTATGGTTTCCAACAAAATCCTCTAAAACTATCGCCCACCCCTGGAAAACCAGAAGGCAACGCAATACACAGGGTGCATTGTGCAGTCTCACCTGACATAGCTCTATGGGTGGCTGCAACGCTCATGTGATTGAAACCTGGGAATGAGTGGGGATCTAGAATTGAACCTTGAGATCTTTATTTATTTACTATAACATCCATCTATGCTAAGTACTATGTCATTCTTATTCATGCATGTAAAACAATCAGATCTAGATACTTCATCAAACATTCATCTAAGATCTAATCATTAACAACAAAGATATAACAATGAATCATTCACATAACACATAAGCTATCGTGGTTCACCACCTCCTGGGATACGTCCACAAATATTTGGCTTTCAAGCTCTTTTATTATGTTTTTGCAATATATCGCATTGCACACACTTATAGTCTTTGATCTTACAATATCAACAGGCTTCTCGATCCATGCAAAGTTGAATAGATCACACCAGGCTCCTCAACCTACGATCTAACCCCTGGGATCGATTTGCTTGACTCTCTCCTAGCTCAACAACTTATCAAAAGTTACAGTTATTACAATTTTGTATTCTCTCCTCTCTCTCTAGACCTCATAGGTACTTACTTATACCTATTCTCAGCTTATTGGTCATTACAATGTCTTACCAAAACCCTAATCCTAATCCATTTTTGTAATGTCCCCAAGGCTGAGCCCAGTTGTAAATTTGATGTAACAAAATGAATTGTAAATATGTGTTATAGGCTGGTGAGCCAAGTTTATGTAAGCCGGTGGGCTTATGTGATTGTTAGGCCAGAGAGCCTAAGGGTTGGAGGCCAAGGGCCTGATTTTGTACTTCCATGTATGAAGCACATTAATAAAATATAAATACCGTAGCATGTAGACCGACCACGATGAATGAGTGATGGGGAACTGAGCTTCCACATAGTGGGCAAGGAATTAGGGGCTGGAAGGTGGGAAAAAGGGGCTAAGTGTTGAGCCTAAGGACTAAGCCTAGGGGCTTAAGCCTTGGGAATAATATTTTATTATTATTCCAAAAAGCCACGTGAATTATGTTGAATGTAATGTTTTATCCTAAGTTCTTGGGGAAGGATGAGGGACTGCCAAATGGGAAGGAATGCATGTTGAATGGAACACATGCAGTTCCATGGGTGACAAGTGTCAACCCTAGTGCATGCAAATAAAACAACCAAGATGATCCGTGAGAGGGGTTCCTCACCCATTCCACCCGACTTCCTGAGCATGTACGGAGCTCTGAGCAGTACAATCGACCCGAGCTTTGCAAAGAACCCTTATGCTTCTCTGTGAGCCGAAAATCCTGTGTTTGGCTCTGAAAAACTGTGTATATCCTCTATTCTGAAAGCTGAGAAGCCTGTGTTCGTTTTTGAAAAGTCTGAGTTCACCCTCTCCTTTCTGAGACGTGGAACCTATGTCATTCCATGCGTGGATTTTTTGTCACACGTTCCCGAGAACCAACACTGTGAGACCTTGCGCCATTGCTAAGCCTGTTTAGGAAGCCCGTGTTTGTTTTTCTGGTTGGCTGTGGTGGCCACGCAGAGCTGGACTGCGCGTGGCTTGCGGGCTAGTGCAAGTTGTGATTGAGCCTGTGTATGACCTCTCTCCAGGTGAGGGAGGTGACTGTTGTTGGAAGAGGCGGGTTGTCAGGGCTGTGAGCAATTCTCTCCAGGTGAGAGAGTTTGCTGGGAAGTGGTTTCTTCCAAAGAGTGTCCAACACCATATTCGGGCTCTGAGACTTCCTGATCCGGCCTATTGTCGAGAGCCAGAGAGGGAGGTTAGCACCGATGGACTGTGCTTGTGAAGGTGTATACTCCCGGGCAGAACAGGCATGTGGGGAATGAGATTCTGGTAGTAGTGGGTGTAAGATGGCATCTTGGGAAGAATTATTTCAGTTTTCTGTGTTGTTTTCCCTGTAACCTCAGCCTAGCCTAGGATTCCTTGCCTTGGGGTGGAGCTTAGTCTCAGCTCAGGGGTGACCCACTGCTGAGCTAATGAGAAGTGCAGTCTAAGGCTGGGAGGTTCGTGGAAGGCCTGCACGTGGTTGGTGGAATCTACCACTGTTTTGAAGATAAGTATCAAATGATGTTTATTCATGTATTCCGCTGTGTATATCAATTTAAATTTAATGTTATCGATTGTTGATTATAGCAGTAAATCTTATGTTTACTCTGACTTTAACTGTATTGAGCACTAAGGCTGAATAGAATATTCTGCCTTTAGGCTCTTATAACTGCTTAATTGGGATGGATTGGTTGGACCAGCACCATGCCCTTCTAGACTACTGTAACAAGAAGTTCACATGCCTAGATGAAGAGGGAAATCAGGTAACAGTCCAAGGAATTCCCAGAGCCATGGCTGTTAGAGAAATCTCAGCCATGCAGCTGAAAAAGTGTTACAGGAAGGGTTGTCAGTTATTTGCAGCCTGTTTGGGAGAAGCATCCAGTGATGTAGTCTCAAATCTGGAAGACCATGAGGTACTCACAGAGTTCAAGGATGTATTTCAGGAGGTACATGGACTACCTCCGAAGAGGAACATTTATTTTTCTATAAATATGATGCCAAGAGCAGCTCCAGTTTCGAAAGCTCCATATAGAATGAGTACGCCAGAGCTGAAAGAGTTGCAATTGCAGCTCGAAGAGATACTAAAGAAGGGATACATTCACCCCAGTGTGTCACCTTGGGGAGCCTCAGTCCTATTTGTGAAGAAGAAAGATGGGATGTTGAGGCTGTGCATTGATTTCCGACAGTTGAATAAGATAACTGTCAAGAACAAGTATCCTCTGCCAAGGATCGATGATCTTTTTGATCAGTTGAAGGATGCGAAAATGTTTTCAAAAATAGATCTTCGATCAAGATATAACCAAATGAGAATAAATGAGGAAGACGTCACCAAGACCACCTTTAGAACAAGGTACAGTCATTATGAGTTCACAGTGGTGCCGTTTGGATTGTCCAACACACCTGTTGTTTTCATGTGCTTAATCAATGGTGTATTCAAGGACTATTTAGACAAGTTTGTCATAGTCTTCCTGGATGACATCTTGGTGTATTCCAAGTCAGAGGAAGAGCATGAGAAACACCTGAGAATGGTGCTGCAAGTGTTGAGAGAACACCAGCCGTACGCCAAGCTGAGCAAATGCTCATTTTATCAAAGGCAGATTCATTACTTGGGACACATTATATCTGAAGAAGGGATCGTTGTGGATCCTAAAAAGGTGGAGGCCATCCGAGAATGGTCAGTGCCAAGGAATGTGGCAGAAGTTAGATCTTTTATGGGTCTGGTAGGCTACTACAGAAGGTTTATAGCCGGATTCTCAAAGATAGCTCACCCTATCACTTCCTTGAAAAGGAAGGAGAAGAAGTTTCAGTAGACTGAAGAGTGTGAGAGTAGTTTCCAACGATTGAAGCAACTACTAACCAGCGCTCCAATCCTGAAGATTACAGATCCAAATATGAATTTTGTGGTGTGCATAGATGCATGTAAGGAGGGGCTGGGAGGAGTTCTTAGCCAAGAGGGATTTGTAATTTGTTATGAGTCCCGAAAGCTGAAAGAGCATGAAAGGAATTATGCCACTCACGATTTAGAGCTGGCAGCAATCGTCCACGCATTGAGGAAATGGAGACATTACCTCATGGGAAGGAGATTCGAATTGAGAACAGACCACAACGGTCTGAAGTATTTATTTGATCAGTCGACTTTAAATGCTAGGCAAATCAGATGGCTGGAGTTTCTGTGTGAATATGACTTTGATATCAAGCATATCAAAGGGAAATAAAATAAGGTGGCTGATGCACTTAGCAAAAAAGTGCACGAATTACATGCTACAACCATTAGCATGTACAAGACTGAGATCAAGGACAGAATTTTGGAAGTTGCAAATGTTGATTTGTAGTACAAAAGTCTGGTAGAAAAGCTATAGCAGCGTGAGAGACCACGGACCCAGGGAAGTTATGCCTTGGGAACTGATGGCTTACTTCTGTATAAAAACAGAGTGTATGTACCAAATGTCCAAGAATTGAAGTTGGCAATTCTAAAAGAAATGCATAACGTGGCTTATGCTGGACATCCTGGATATCAAAAGACTATGGCAGCAGTCAAAAGAGATTATTTTTGGCCGAGTATGAAGAGATAAATCACCGAATACATCGCCAGATGTATGGAGTGCCAGAAAGTTAAGGCTGAGCATAGGCACCCAGAAGGGTTGCTGTAGCCTTTACCCATTCCTAAGTGGAAATGGGAAGTGGTGACAATGGATTTTATCACAGGATTGCCCAGGACGAGCAATTCGATCATGGTGGTGGTGGACAAGCTTATGAAAGCTGCCCATTTTATTCCACTGAAAACCACTCACAAGGCAACAAATGTTGCTGATATCTTCTTAAAAGAAGTGGCATGCTTGCACAAAATTCCTAAGACATTTGTGTCTGATAGGGACCTGAAATTCACCTCGAATTTCTGGAAGGGACTGTTCAAGGGATTCAGAACGAATCTAAACTTTAGTACAGCGTATCATCCTGATTCTGATGGTCAGACAGAAAGGGTGAACAGAGTAATAGAATACATACTGAGAATGTATGTGATGGATAAACCATCAAGGTGGGAAGACTACCTGCATTTGGTAGAATTCGCCTACAATAATGGGTATCATACATCATTGAAGATGAGCCCATTCGAAGCACTTTATAGAAGAAAGTGAAACACTCCAGTGAGATGGGATAATCCAGCTGACAGAGCAGTAGTTGGGACTGAGCTGCTCAAAGAGATGGAAGACCAAATGATAAGAATTAAACAGAATCTAAAAGCTTCCTAGGATAGGCATAAAAGTTACGCTGATAGTAACAGAAACCACAGAGAATTCAAAGTGGGTGACCATGTTTTCCTGAAAGTGAAAACTAACAGGAGTTCCCTGAAGTTGGGAAGTTGCGCTAAGTTAGCAGTGAGAATTTGTGGGCCATTTGAGATCCTAGAAAGGATTGGGCCAGTTGCATACATGCTTGCATTACCTGCATCTATGACTGTACATAATGTATTTCATGTTTCACTGCTTAAGAGATATATACCTAATGCTAATCATGTTATCGATTGGAATGTGATTTAGGTGGAACCAGAAGGTGTCCTGCAAGTGCATCTTGTGCGCATATTGAAAAGGAAAAACAAATAGCTCTGGAATCGAGCTATAGAGCTTGTAAAGGTCCAGTGGACTTGGTATGGTCCTGAGGACGCGACATGGGAGCATGCATATGTTATGCGGGCAGAGTACTTGCATCTTTTTGAATTTTTTTGAAAAGATTGTAGATGCTGTGTAAAGTTGCACTGAGGACAGTGCAGAAATAAGGGAGGGAGATTGTAATGTCCCCAAGGCCGAGCCCAGTTGTAAATCTGATGTATGAAATGAATTGTAAATATGTGTATAGGCTGGTGAGCCAAGTTTATGTAAGTCGGTGGGCTTGTGTGATTGTTAGGCCAGAGAGCCTAAGGGTTGGAGGCCAAGGGCTTGATTTTGTACTTATATGTATGCAACACATTAATAAAATATAAATATCGCTGCGTGCAGACCGACCACGATGAATGAGTGATGGGGAACTGAGCTTCCACATAGTGGACAAGGAATTAGGGGCTGGAAGATGGGAAAAAGGGGCTAAGTGTTGAGCCTAAGGGCTAAGCCTTGGGAATAATATTTTATTATTATTCCAAAAAGTCACTTGAATTATGTTGAATGTGATGTTTTGTCCTAAGTTCTTGGGGAAGGACGAGGGAATGCCAAATGGGAAGGAATGCATGCTGAATTGAATGCATGCAGTTCCATGGGTGACAAGTGTCAACCCTGGTGCATGCGAATAAAATGGCCAAGATGAGCCGTGAGAGGGGTTCCTTATTCATTCCACCCGACTGCCTAAGCGTGTATGGAGCTCTGAGCAGTACGATCGAACCAAGATTTGCAGAGAACCCTCGTGCTTCCCTGTGAGCTGAAAAGCCCGTGTTTGGCTCTGAAAACCTGTGTATATCCTCTGTTCTAAAAGCCAAGAAGCCTGTGTTCGTTTCTGAAAAGGTCAGGTTCAACCTCTCCTTTCTGAGCCATGGAACCTGTGTCATTCCCTACATAGATTGTTTGTCACACGTTCCCGAGAACCAACAGTGTGATACCTTGCGCCATTGCTAAGCCTGTTTGGGAAGCCCGTGTTTGTTTTTCCGGTTGGTTGTGTTGGCCACGCAGAGCTGGACTGTGCATGGCTTGCGAGCCAGTGCAAGTTGTGATTGAGCCTGTGTATGACCTCTCTCTAGGTGAGGGAGGTGACTGTTGTTGGAAGAGGCAGGTTGTCAAGCCTATGAGCAATTCTCTCCAGGTGAGAGAGTTTGCTGGGAAGTGGTTTCTTCCAGAGAGTGTCTAGCACCAGCTTCGGGCTCTGAGACTTCCTGATCCGGCTTGTTGCTAAGAGCCAGAGAGGGAGGTTAGAATCGATGGACTGTGCTTGTGAAGGTGTATACTCCTAGGCGGAACAGGCATGTGGGGAATGAGATTCTGGTAGTAGTGGGCGTAAGATGGCATCTTGGGAAGAATCCTTCCGGTTTTCTGCGTTGTTTTCCCTGTAACCTTAGCCTAGCCTAAGATTCCTTACCTTGGGGTGGAGATTAGTCCCAGCCCGGGGGTAACCCACTGCTGAGTTGATGAGCAGTGTAGTCTAAGGCTGGTAGGCTCATGGAAGGCCTGCACGTGTTTGGTGGAATCTACCACTATTTCGAAGATAAGTATTAGATGATGTTTATTCATGTATTCCACTGTGTATATCAATTTAAATTTAATGCTATCGATTGTTGATTATAGCAGTAAATCTTATGTTTACTATGAGTTTAACTGTATTTATTGATTAAATGCATGTTATTACTATAATTCCGGTATGAGCTATGTACAAAGTGGTGTTATAGTTTTTTTTTTTTAAGAGCGATTAAGCCTTGGTAACCGAAAAGTGGTGCTACAAATTAGTATCAGAGCCAAGGTTTCGACACTGAACCTAGATGGGCCAGTTGAGTGGTTTTTGGATCGAGGGTGAGAGGAGAAATTGTGTCTGGAGGACCAATTTCAGACCCTGGTATGGTCCGGAGTGTCAAGGAGTTACTTGACTGTGCCTATAAGCTCAGGAGGTATAGCGATGTTGTGAAACTACAGTTGGTGTGGTATATGGCCACAGGGAGAGAGGACTCCACACTGGCAGTGTTGGAGCCTTAGGATCGGTTCAGGAGGGAAGGTGAGCCCTCATGACCTTTGGATCTAGAAAATGTGCGCAGGGATTAAAATCCCTTTTGAATTGCATAGAAGTGTGGGAATCGTGATACATGAACTCCCAAAAACCCGAAAACCCGAGAAGATCTACACTGTAGATCTGGGAGGAAGGCTCAACCGTTAGATTTGGTGGAGTCACGCTCGACTTAGTCACGAAAACCTTTCAGATTTTGCAAAGTCGGGAGATGGGAAGTGAGGAAGGAGAACACCTCCGAAACCCGAAATGACGAAACGATCTACACCGTAGTTCTTAGGAAGGTAGTTGACCACCCA
>JASDQU010242313.1:143814-163635 GCA_032191745.1 Picea mariana
AGGAAGGCTCGACCGTTAGATTTGGTGGAGTCACGCTCGACTTAGTCACGAAAACCTTTCAGATTTTGCAAAGTCGGGAGATGGGAAGTGAGGAAGGAGAACACCTCTGAAACCCGAAATGACGAAACGATCTACACCGTAGTTCTTAGGAAGGTAGTTGACCACCCAATTCAGCGGAGGAGTAAACCGTAATTTTGGGATTTTGGCAGACGGAAGTTCGAGATGTGGGGTGCATGAAATCTCAATGCCCGAAACCCCGAAATGCCAAAAATATTTGCTCCATAGATTTGAGGAAGGAGTCTAACCGTTGGATTTTGATTGGAATGGACGTGGGCACATGAATGTGTACCACATGCCAGTGAGTCGAGAAGATAGGAGAGAGTTGTGGGACCCGATGATGTCACCGAGGGTGATATGGACCCTCCAGAACATGCCATGCGCCACTGTGGTTAAGGTCAACAGTTGTGCTGTGGGCCTGGAGAATAAAGTAAATTGAAATTTCAGATTTCGGGGATTGTAGTGACAAGGAGTTGGAAGTCGTTGCATAGTGAACTTCTGGGTACCGAAAACCCGAAGTCCCGAAACCCGAAGTCTTGAAGTTCCGAAGTCCTAAAGCCATTGGAGACTAAAGAACCGTAACAGTTTTTAAGGGTGACAACTGTGCTGTGGGCCCGGAGAGCAAGGAAACTGAATTTTCAGAATTCGAGAATTGAGGCGATAAAGAGTGGGAGTCGCTGCATCGTGAATTTCTGGTCATGAAATCCCGAAAGGATCTGGACCGTTAGATCCAACTCATCAAGGACCATTGGATCTCGTACAAGAAACCGTGTATCAGATTTCGAGGATAGGAGTGACAAGAGGTTGGGAGTCACTGCATCGTGAACTCCCGGGTACTGAAGACCTGAAAACCGAAGTGCTAAAAACCCAAAGTCTCTACCATAGTTGGTGACCACTGTGCCGTGGTCCTAGGGAAAAGAGGTCAGAAGTTTGGGAGTTAGAAGTCAGAGAGAGAAGAGAACGCGAGAACCTCTTGGGAACCAAAACCCCGAAACCCGAAACCCCGAAATCCCGAAGTCTCGACATTTTCGAAGGGCATAAGAATTGTCGAGGATTTACCTGTTGGATCCTCGTGGACAAAAGCCCTGAAAAATGAAGTCTTGAAATTACAGAGCTGTCAGAGCTCAGAAAACTTTGTGAAGCCAAAATGTTTTTTTGCTCACGTTGAATTATGAATATTGTGATTTTGTAAGGGTTAAGGCCTAGCAAACTTCGGTTGATTGCACGTTGTGTGTGCAGAGTTCAATGAGTGTCAGGACAGCCGAAAACTAACGCCGAGTATAGAAATGGAAGAGGTGTGGATTGCCTCCATTCCAGAGGACGAAAGAGAAGGAAGAGATGTCAACCTGGGATTCGAAGGATCGAACTCCAATGGGAATGGAAGAGAATTAGACAAGGAAGGGCACATAATGAAAATCGTTGAAGGATTGCAAAGAGATGCCCAGGCACACCGAGCTGATAGTCGAAAGCTCATGAAAGTCAGCGATCGGCAGGGTGAATTCAATTAAAAAATGTTGAAGAGCCTGGAAAGAATAGAAAAGAAATTAGAAATAGAGAGTGACACAAGAAAATCAAGAAGTGTTAGAACCCCTGAGAGGAGAAGAAGATCGAGGAGTGGTAGCATACATTACCATCTCTCCCTGAAGCATTCTGGCAAGGAAACAAACAGTAGTTCAAGCCCGTCCCCTACCAGAAAACACCAAAAATCTAGAAAGGATGAATTGAAAGGGGAGATGAACAAGATTAAGCCTCCAACATTCGATGGAGAACATAAGAAGGAGGAAGATGCCAAGGCATGGTTGCTTGGCATGAGGAAATATTTCCAACTGCAGAATTATTCCGCCCATGCAGAAGGAAGAATTGCAATGTATCAATTGAAAGGAAAAGCATCCATGTGGTGGGATCAATTTGTGCAGGTGCAGCACATCAGAGAGAAAGAGGTCACTTGGAAGGAATTTAAGAGATATTTCGAGAAGAAATACCTGACTAAAAGATACTATGACAGAAAGATGAAGGAGTTCTTCGAACTCAAGCTAGGTAACATGACTATTGATGAGTATGAACGGAGTTTTCTGAAACTATTGAAGTATGTTCCATTCATCAAAGATGAGGATGTCAAGATTCAGAGATATCTCAGTGGACTGCCAGCTTCCATTGGTGACAAGATTCAGTATGACGATCCTAAGACTATGGAAGAAACAATAAGAAAGGCGAAATTCTTGTATGAACAGCAAGGAGAAAGGCCTATCCTTTAGAAGGCTTGGAATGACCAAAGGAAGTTTAAGAAGGAACAGAGGCAAAAGGGAAATAAGCCTTCCTTTTTTAGAAACAGTCTTTAGGGACAACCATCGTTTAGAGAATCGAGAATGATTGAAGAGGGAGCACAAAGACGGAGACAGACGCCCATTCAGTGTTGGGGCTGTAAAGGAAACCACAAGTACATAGATTGTCCCCATAAAAATGGTAAAGCAAGAATTGTTCATATTGTACAGCAAGCTGAAACAGTGGAGGATATGGGCAACAGAATGCCAAGGATCTATGCAGCCCTGGACAACAAGCAAGCATAATTTCAATCGCACATGATTGAAGTGGAAGGTATGATTAACAACCGACCACTAATTATTTTAATTGATTCAGGGGCTAGCCATAGTTATGTAGATCCTAGGGTGGTGGAAAGTTTGCTTTTATCAAGGAGCAAACATGAAAATTCTTGGCTAGTGCAGATAGCCACAAGAACCAAAAGGAAGGTCACTGAATTGGTTAAGTCCTATTCAGTGGACATGAAAGGATTGAGCACTAAGGTTGAATTGAATATTCTACCTTTAGGCTCTTATGACTGCTTAATTGGGATGGACTAGTTGGACCAACACCATGCCCTTTTGGACTGTCGTAGCAAGAAGTTCACATGCCTGGATGAAGAGGGAAATCAGGTAACATTCCAAGGAATTCCCAGAGCCATGGATGTTAGAGAAAACTCAGCCATGCAGCTGAAGAAGTGTTACAGGAAAGGCTATCAGTTATTTGCAGCCCATGTGGGAGAAGCATTCAGTGATGTAGTCTCAAATATGGAAGACCATGAGGTACTCACAGAGTTCAAGGATGTATTTCAAAAGGTACTTGGACTACCTCTGAAGAGGAACATCTATTTTTCTATAAATCTGATGCCAGGAGCAGCTCCAGTTTCAAAATCTCCATATAGAATGAGTACGCCAGAGCTGAAAGAGTTGCAATTGCAGCTCGAAGAGCTACTAAAGAAGGGATACATTCTCCCCAGCGTGTCACCTTGGGGAGCCCTGGTCCTATTCGTGAAGAAGAAAGATGGGATGTTGAGGTTGTGCATTGATTTCTGGCAGTTGAATAAGATAACTGTCAAGAACAAGTATCCTCTACCAAGGATCGATGATCATTTTGATCAGTTGAAGGATGCGAAAATATTTTCAAAAATAGATCTCCAATCAGGATATCACCAAATGAGAATAAATGAGGAAGACATCATCAAGACTGCCTTTAGAACAAGGTACGGTCATTATGATTTCACAATGGTGCCTTTTGGATTGTCCAATGCACCTGCTGTTTTCATGTGCTTAATGAATGGTGTATTGAGGGACTATTTAGTGACGTAGCACGCGCTCGCAAGCACGTCCGCTCACACGATCGATTAATCAGCTCCTTGAGCTGAAGTGGCTCATTCGATTCCCTTCTGGAACCTCCGATGAAAACCCGATCCACAGGTCCTTCTCTTCTCCCGCACGGCTCTCCTGTATTTAACCGTGAGTTTCCCCCGATTCAATTTTGGGTCTCGAGACTTTGTAGTTCCCGATGTCAAGATTTCCCTGTGCTCTCGAACTCCCGATCTTCGATTTGTCGATGCGCTCCCTCTTGCCTTAGCCCCTCATGGCTATACCCCTAGTCCATATGACTAGTCCTCATAAGACCGCAGCCTTATCTTCTTTCGGGGTTTCGTGACCCAAGCGCGCAACCTTCCATCCTTTGGATCCCCGAAGCACCAATACCCGATGTGCCGGTTTGACTTTTCTATCGGGACTTTCCCTGATGGTCTGGATCTTCGCCACGCGTCCCGACTGATGGATGGCCTTGATCTGATCTCGCGATTTCATAGTTTTTGATACCCCGATGACATAAATTCTCTGTCAACTCGAAACCCCGGTAGCCGATATATCGATGGGTCGCTCGATCTCCGCCACGTGTCTCCACAAACGGATGGTCCAGATCGCTCCTGGGACTTTTCCCATAAAAATTCCTGATCTCTTGTCTTCGAGACTCTCGATATGTCGATAGCCAATATTCCGATACCTGTCGGGACTTTTGCATCCACTTCTTTGCGCTACGGGTTTAAACCACACGCAACTCCCTGCCAATCCAAAGACTGACGAGTATTTTATTCAGATCTGACGGTGCAGATCATTTCTTCTTGTGCACTCGCTCTAGTGCTCCCTGGACGTGGAAAACCAACGGTCCATATCTCTGTGCAGTCTGATCGGACGACTGTTGTGCTCCCTCTTGAGCTTCAGCGCGTTTCTTCCCAGACTTGGAAGAGTTTCAATTTTCCAAAGGCCGCAACCTTTGCTTTATTTCTTCCCTGCGAACTCTCGACTCTGAGCTTCGCTGCACATATGAAAACGCTGACCCTCCTGAGCTTATCCTTCCTCCGAACCCTTAAAGGATTCTTCAACTCCTGCACCCCTGCAGAGTATTCTCATGCACACAGTGTTGTCTCTCCTGAGCTTCTCAAACACTCAGACCCCTAAGGGATTTTATCCTTCTTTCTTCTCCCACAGATGGAGAATGTAATTCCCTCCTGGCTATTTCTCTCTCAAACAACCTTTTGCTGAGTTTGGAGGGTGTTCAACAACCCTGTGAAGATCCCTCAGTGGACTCTTCCTTTAAATTCCAGAACTCAAGGAATTCTCTTCTCTTATGTGCCTATCTGCATAATGTCTCGATTCCCACCTGGCAGAGTGTCAAGAATCCTCAGTGATTCTAACTTCTTAAGAACTCACGACAGAGTTCTTCTCAGTGCACCACTGTGCATATGCTCAATGCCCACTTGGCAGAGCTTCACAGAACTCCTCAGAGTTTCTGTCAGCAACTTTGTCCCTCATACATAGCCTTGCCTCCTGAGGTATTCAACAACCTCACAGGTCTTTTCTGAGTTGTTGATTCCAGTTTTTGTGCCACAGCACGTCTTTGTCTGAACCCGTAGAATTCAGAAATGCTTCAGTGCACTGGTATTCAGAGACCGCAGTACTCTGTCACGCCCTCCTGGCATGAAACCTCAAAGACCTTCATCTGAAATCAAACACACTCCTGCAAATTCAAACCTACAACATACATTCATATCACATGACGAACACTCACAGACATCCACATAACACAGAAATACATGCAGGAAAAAGATGCTTCTGTTTATATTAAGATGGCAAATGCCTGTTTGTACAAGGTGTTCCTGAGCATGGCCTGTAACAAGGTCTCGGCTCCTTCTCTTCTGCTCTCTACTCGCAGATTCTATATCTCTCTCAACTATATCCTCTACCCTTAAAAATGAGATACAATTGATCTTTTTACATGAGGAGGCTCTTCGAGCTCTTTCCTCCAAATCTACCTACCCTATTCAATTACATTAAATGGGCTATCTAGTCTGCTATCTGGATCTAGATCTCAGCCTTACAAAACATTTAAGGCCTACCTACCTAATGCCTGCACAAAGGCACGACTCTATGGCTCAACAACCTAAGCAATTAAATTACATTCATTCAAATTTTAAATGAGGTTGCGCCTCTCTTCAACACGCGATTTGAATTCGTTGACGTGGCTGGATGGCTGGCTGATGTGGAGAGATGCTCCTGCATCATCCTCCTCAGCTGAAAAATTCATGAGCTCCTTCTCATGAGCTTCCCATCTTAGTTGTTGAAATCCTCCTGGATCCCAAATCATCCTCTGGAGTTGTTCATCTGCTCCATCTTTTTGCTGTTGTTGCTACTGCCTCTGCGTTGCTGCCACTGCTTCCTTCCTTTTGCTCAGCCTCTCCTTGCTAGTAGTTTCTGCTGACTGAATCATCAGCTCGTTGATCTCCTTGATCACTTCATCCAGCTGCTCCCATGGCTGGCCCTATTCATGGAGTCTCCTCAGCTGCAAGAATTTTCGGCACATGAGCAGATCATCTTGATCTCCCATGCCTTCTTCATCAGCTTCCAACTTCACCTGTTGGATGTGCATGCCCTGCACCTTCACCCTTCTCTCCAGGGCTTCAATTTGTTCATACATATCAGCCAAACTAATGTTGTCTGTCTCTTCTTCTTCTTTGGCTGCAAACTCCCATGTTGTAGTCTTTTCAATCCCCTGGCTGAAAATATTGAGCCATTCCTCAGAATGCTCATCATCCTCTTCTACTGTCAGCTTCAGTGCTACATCTTCCTCAGCTTCCTGGCTAAATGCATTGAGACACTCCTCAGAATGCTCATTTTTCTCTCTTTCTTGGAAAGCCTTAGATATCTGCTCCCATTCTTCAGTGACAGTTTCAGCTAGCTGTCCCTCTGTTAATGTTGCATCTGCAACACAGATTTCTGCCTCCTCCTGGGAAAGTGGTAGGAATATATCGACTCCCCCAATCATTATAAGGATACTCAGATCATCCTCTCAGATGGTGAAAGTTTTTAACTTGTCATCATCTTCATTCACATGGCCTAGAGAACCATATGAATCTTCATCCTCTGTCAGCTCCCCTAGCTGATTCCGACTCACTTCTAAGTTCATGAGACCCTCAGATAGTCTCATCTGCTCATCCCTGCCCACCTGGCAATATGGGATTTTCCTGCTGCCCTCCTGGTAGACTATGATATCAAACGATCCCATCTTCATCAGCACTCCTTGCTGAATTGAACTCACCTCCAAGTCCATGAGACTTTCAGACAGTCTCGTATTCTCATCTCTACCCACCTAGCGATTTGAGATGCTCCCAATGTCCCCCTGGCAGTCCATGGAATCAACTGATTCCATCTCTGTTCCTTTGCCCACCTGGAAAACTGGAAGCCTTCCGCTGCCCTCCTGGCAGTCTTTGAGATCTCCAGCTGATCCCATTTCATTCTCTTCACCGAGAATTTTCCCAGTCTCTGGTTCACATATCTGAACCATTTCTTCTTCTGGTCCATTGAGGTTTTCAGCCTGCCTCAACCATCCTCTTAACATCCTATGCTGTCTTCTAGCCATCAACTCCTTGACTGGTCATTTTGCTTTTTCCTTCCTCGTGGGCCATTCATACACCCATCTCTGCTTGGTATTCTGCCACATCCGCAGTTCAAGCTCTTCCATTTTTTCCCTAATGTTGGCAAGTTCTTTCCCCCTTTCAGATGTGCTCATCAGCTCTGGGTTTTTCCTCCCAGCATACCTATGGCCTTCAGTAGCCATGGTKTTGTCTCTATCTTCCCTCCTGACAAACCTGTTCCTATCACTCTACATCCTGAGTGTTTCCAGACTCATCTTACAGTCCTCCTGACTGTCTCCTTGATTGCTGCCTACSTGCAAACAACCATTACAGAATCTCCCGTACTTTGTCTTCCTTTACCTTCTCGCTTCACCTAAGATATACAAGTGAAGTCTCRCTCTGATACCAAATTGATGTGTATCAGAGTGCTCTCTACCTCTTATGCCTCCCTTGCTTGAAATATACAGACAAGAATCAGGCTCTAATACCACACTGACGCAGCACAMACTCGCAAGCACGTCCGCTCACAAGATCGATTAATCAGCTCCTTGAGCCGAAGCGGCTCATTCGATTCCCTTTTGGAATCTCCGATGAAAACCCGATCCACAAGTCCTTCTCTTCTCCCGCACGACTCTCCTGTATTTAACTGTGAGTTTCCCCCGATTCAATTTTGGGTCTCGGGACTTTGTAGTTCTCGATGTCAAGAGTTCCCTGCCCTCTCGAATTCCCAATCTTTGATTTTTCGATGCGCTCCCTCTTTCCTTAGCCCCTCATGGCTATGCCCCTAGTCCATATGACTAGTCCTCATAAGACCGCAGCCTTATCTTCTTTCGGGGTTTTGCGACCCAAGCGCACAACCTTCCCTCCTTTGGATCCCCGAAACACCAATACCCGATGCATCGGTTTGACTTTTCTATCGGGACTTTCCCTGATGGTCTGGATCTTTGCCACGCGTCTCAACTGATGGACGTCCCTGATCTGATCTCGTGATTTCAGAGTTTTTGATACCCCAATGACAGAAATTCTCTGTCAACTCAAAACCCCGGTAGCCGATATACCGATGGGTCGCTCAATCTCCGCCACGTGTCTCCACAAAGGGACAATCCAGATCGTTCCTGGGACTTTTCCCATAGAAATTCCCGATCTCTTGTCTTCGAGACTCCCGATATGCCAATAGCCAATATCCCGATACCTGTCAAGACTTTTGCATCCACTTCTCTGCACTACGAGTTTAAACCACGCGCAACTCCTTGAAGATCCAACGACTGATGGGTATTTTATTCAGATCTGACGATGCAGATCATTTCTTCTTGTGCGCTCACTCTGGTGCTCCCTAGACATGGAAAACCAATGGTCCAGATCTCTATGCAGTCTGATCGGATGACTGTTGTGCTCCCTCCTGAGCTTCGGCGCATTTCCTCCCAGACTTGGAAGAGTTTCAATTTTCCAAAGGCCTCAACCTTTGCTTTCTTTCTTCCCTACGAACTCTCATCTCTGAGCTTCGCTGCACATATGAAAACGTTGACCCTCCTGAGCTTATCCTTCCTCTGAACCCTTAAAGGATTATTCAACTCCTGCGCCCCTGCAGAGTATTCTCATGCACACAGTGCTGTCTCTCCTGAGCTTCTCAAACACTCATACCCCTAAGGGATTTTATCCTTCTTTCTTCTCCCACAGATGGAGAATGTAATTCCCTCCTGACTATTTCTCTCTCAAGCACCCTCTTGTTGAGTCTGCAGGGTGTTCAACAACACTGTGAAGATCCCTCAATGGACTCTTCCTTTAAATTCCAGAACTCAAGGAATTCTCTTCTCTTATGTGCCTGTCTGCACAATGTCTCGATGCCCACCTGGCAGAGTGTCAAGAATCCTTAGTGATTCTGACTTCTTAAGAAATCATAGCAGAGTTCTTCTCAGTGCACCACTGTGCATATGCTCAATGCCCACTTGGTATAGCTTCACAGAACTCCTCAGAGTTTCTGTCTGCAACTGTGTCCCTCATACACAGCCTTGCCTCCTGAGGTATTCAACAACCTCACAGGTCTTTTCTGAGTTGTTGATTCCAGTTTTTTTTTCGTAGCACGTCTTTGTCTAAACCCGTAGAATTCAGAAGTGCTTCAGTGCACTGGTATTCAGAGACCACAGTACTCTGTCATGCCCTCCTGGCATGAAACCTCAAAGACCTTCACCTGAAATCAAACACACTCTTGCGAATGCAAACCTACAACATATATTCATATCACATGACGAACACTCACAGACATCCATATAACACAGAAATACATGCAGGAAAAAATTGCTTCTGTTTATATTAAGATGGAAAATGCCTGTTTGTACAAGGTGTTTCTGAGCACAGCCTGTAACAAGGTCTCGGCTCCTTCTCTTTTGTTCTCTACTCGCAGATTCTATATATCTATCGACTATATCCTCTACCCTTCAAAATGAGATACAATTGATCTTTTTACATGAGGAGGCACTTCGAGCTCTTTCCCTCAAATCTACCTACCCTATTCAATTACATTAAATGGGTTGTCTAGTCCGCTATCCAGATCTAGATCTCAGCCTTACAAAACATTTAAGGCCTACCTACCTAATGCCTGCACAAAGGCACGGCTCTATGGCTCAACAACCTAAGCAATTAAATTACATTCATTCAAATTTTAAATGAGGTTGCGCCTCTCTTCAACACGCGATTTGAATTCATTGACGTGGTTGGCTGGCTGGCTAGCTGATGTGGAGAGATGCTCCTGCATCATTTAGACAAGTTTTTCATAGTCTTCCTGGATGACATCTTGGTGTATTCCAAGTTAGAGGAAGAGCATGAGCAACACCTGAGAATGGTGCTGCAAGTGTTGAGAGAACACCAGTTGTACACCAAGCTGAGCAAATGCTCATTTTATCAAAGGCAGATTCATTACTTGGGACACATTATATCTGAAGAAGGGATCGTTGTGGATCCTGAAAAGGTGGAGGCCATCCGAGAATGGTCAATGCCAAGGAATGTGGTAGAAGTTAGATCTTTTATGGGTCTGGTAGGCTACTACAGAAGGTTTATAGCCGGATTCTCAAAGATAGCTCACCCTATCACTTCCTTGAAAAGGAAGGAGAAAAAGTTTCAATGGAATGAAGAGTGTGAGAGTAGTTTCCAACAATTGAAGAAACTACTAACCAGCACTCCAATCCTGAAGATTGCAAATCCAAATATGAATTTCATGGTGTGCACAGATGCATGTAAGGAGGGGTTGGGAGGAGTTCTCAGCCAAGAGGGATTTGTAATTTTTTATGAGTCCCGAAAGGTGAAAGAGCATGAAAGGAATTATGCCACTCGCGATTTAGAGATGGTAGCAATCGTCCACACATTGAGGAAATGGAGACATTACCTCATGGGAAGGAGATTCGAATTGAGAACATACCACAATGATCTGAAGTATTTATTTGATCAACCAACTTTAAATGCCAGAAAAATCAGATGGATGGAGTTTCTGTGTGAATATGACTTTGATATCAAGCATATCAAAGGGAAATAAAATAAGGTGGTTGATGCACTTAGTAGAAAAGTGCATGAATTACATGCTACAACCATTAGCATGTACAAGACTGAGATCAAGGACAGAATTTTGGAAGATGCAAATGTTGATTTGCAGTACAGAAGTCTGGTAGCAAAGCTACAGCAGCATGAGAGACCACAKACCCAGGGAAGTTACACCTTGGGAACTGATGGCTTACTTCTGTATAAAAACGGAGTGTATGTGCCCAATGTCCAAGAATTGAAGCTGGCAATTCTAAAAGAAATGCATAATGTGGCTTCTGCTGGACATCCTGGATATCAGAAGATTGTGGCAGCAGTCAAAAGCCATTATTTTTGGCCAGGTATGAAGAGAAAAATCGTTGAATACATTGCCAAATGTATAGAGTGCTAGAAAGTTAAGGCTGAACATAGGCACCCAGCAGGCTTGCTACAGCCTTTACCCATTCCTGAGTGGAAATGGAAAGTGGTGACAATGGATTTTATCACGGGACTGCCCAGGATGAGCAAGCAGCATGATTCGATCATGGTGGTGGTGGACAAGCTTACGAAAGATGCCCATTTTATTCCACTAAAAACCACTCACAAGGAAGCAAATGTTGTTGATATCTTCTTAAAAGAAGTGACACGTTTGCACGGAATTCCTAAGACAATTGTGTCTGATAGGGACCTGAAATTCACCTTGAATTTTTGGAAGGGACTGCTCAAGGGATTCAGAACGAATCTGAACTTTAGTACAACGCATCATCCTGAGTCTAATGGTCAGATAGAAAGGGTGAACAGAGTAATAGAACACATACTTAGAATGTATGTGATGGATAAACCATCAAGGTGGGAAGACTACCTTCATTTGGTAGAATTCGCCTACAATAATGGGTATCATACATCATTGAAGATGAGGCCATTCGAAGCACTTTATGGAAGAAAGTGCAACACTCCAGTGAGCTGGGACAATCCAGCCGACAGAGCAGTAGTTGGGCCTGAGCTGCTCAAAGAGATGGAAGACCAAATGATAAGAATTAAACAGAATCTAAAAGCTGCCCAGGACAGGC
This sequence comes from Picea mariana, assembly GCA_032191745.1. Classification (NCBI taxonomy): domain Eukaryota; kingdom Viridiplantae; phylum Streptophyta; class Pinopsida; order Pinales; family Pinaceae; genus Picea; species Picea mariana. The sequence continues at coordinate 155,671 of JASDQU010242313.1, forward strand.
AGAAAAGTTACGCTTATAGTAACAGAAACCACAGAGAATTCAAAGTGGGTGACCATGTTTTCCTGAAAGTGAAAACTAACAGGAGTTCCCTGAAGTTGGGAAGTTGCGCCAAGTTAGCAGTGAGATTTTGTGGGCCAATTGAGATCTTGGAAAGGATTGGGCTAGTTGCATACATGCTTGCATTACCTGCATCTATGACTGTACATAATGTATTTCATGTTTCACTGCTTAAGAGATATATACCTGATGCTAATCATGTTATTGATTGGAATGTGATTCAGGTGGAACCAGAAGGTGTCCTGCAAGTGCATCCTGTGCGCATATTGGAAAGGAAAAACAAAGAGCTCCGAAATTGAGCTATAGAGCTTGTAATGGTCTAGTGGACCTGGTACGGTCCTGAGGACGTGACATGGGAGCATGTAGATGTTATGCGGGCAGAGTACCTTCATATTTTTGAAATTTTTTTAAAAGCTTGCAGATGCTGTGTAAAGTTGCACTGAGGACAGTGCAAAAATAAGGGAGGGGGATTGTAATGTCCCCAAGGCCGAGCCCAGTTGTAAATCTGATGTATGAAATGAATTGTAAATATGTGTTATAGGCTGGTGAGACAAGTTTATGTAAGCTGGTGGGCTTATGTGATTGTTAGGGCAGAGAGCCTAAGAGTTGGAGGCCAAGGGCCTGATTTTGTACTTATATGTATGCAACACATTAATAAAATATAAATATCGTCGCGTGTAGACTGACCACGATGAATGAGTGATGGGAAACTGAGTTTCCATAGAGTGGGCAAGGAGTTAGGGGCTGGAAGGTGGGAAAAGGGGGCTAAGTGCTGAGCCTAAGGGCTAAGCCTAGGGGATTAAGCCTTGGGAATAATATTTTATTATTATTCCAAAAAGCCACGTGAATTATGTTGAATGTGATGTTTTATCCTAAGTTCTTGGGGAAGGATGAGGGACTGCCAAATGGGAAGGAATGCATGCTGAATGGAATACATGCAGTTTCATGGGTGACAAGTGTCAACCCTGGTGCATGCGAATAAAATGGCCAAGATGAGCCATGAGAGGGGTTCCTCGCCCATTCCACCCAACTTCCTGAGCATGTACAGAGCTTTGAGCAGTACGATTGACCCAAGCTTTGCAGAGAACCCTTGTGCTTCCCTGTGAGCTTGAAAGCCTGTGTTTGGCTCTGAAAAACTGTGTATATCTTTTGTTCTGAAAGTCGAGAAGCCTGTGTTCGTTTCTGAAAAGGTAGGGTTCACCCTCTCCATTCTAAGCCATGGAACCTGTGTCATTCCCTGCCTGGATTGTTTGTCACACGTTCCCGAGAACCAACACTGTGAGACCTTTCACCATTGCTAAGCTTGTTTGGGAAGCCCGTGTTTGTTTTTTCGGTTGGCTGTGGTGGGCATGCAGACCTGGATTGCGTGTGGCTTGTGGGCCAGTGCAAGTTGTGATTGAGCCTGTGTATGACCTCTGTCCAGGTGAGGGAGGTGACTATTGTTGGAAGAGGTAGGTTGTGAGGCCTGTGAGCAATTCTCTGCAAATGAGAGAGTTTGCTGGGAAGTGGTTTCTTACAGAGAGTGTCCAGCACCAGCTTTGGGCTCTGAGACTTCCTGATCCATCCTGTTGCTGAGACCCAGAGAGGGAAGTTAGCACCGATGGACTGTGCTTGTGAAGGTGTATACTCTCGGGCAAAACAGGCATGTGGGGAATGAGAGTCTGGTAGTAGTGGGCATATGATGGCATCTTGGGAAGAATCCTTCTGGTTTTCTGTGCTGTTTTCCCTGTAACCTCAGCCTAGCCTAGGATTCCTTGCCTTGGGATGGAGCTTAGTCTCAGCTCGGGGGTGACCCACTGCTGAGCTGATGAGCAGTGCAGTCTAAGGTTGGGAGGTTCGTGGAAGGCCTGCACATGGTTGGTGGAATCTACCACTGTTTCGAAGATAAGTATCAGATGATGTTTATTCATGTATTCTGTTGTGTATATCAATTTAAATTTAATGCTATTGATTGTTTATTATAGCAGTAAATCTTATGTTTACTTTGAGTTTAACTGTATTTCTTGATTAAATGCATGTTATTACTATAATGTCGGTATGAGCTATGTACAAAGTGGTGTTATAGTTTTTTTTTTTAAGAGCGATTAAGCCTTGGTAACCAAAAAGTGGTGCTACAATTTTGGTCTTCTTGCATGTGTGCCTCACATGCTTTTCTCCTTTACATGCAATTTCTCTGCACATGTTGCTTTTCCTGTGAATTGTATTTTCCTTATTTGTGTTTTATTCTCCAAAATTAGCCTTTTTCCCAAAATGAGCCTGTGCCCAATATGCCCCCAACACTAACATGTGGCTCATCTCGAGCCACCTAGGCATTCTGCGCTCCCTTGACAGCCTTTTCTATACTGTGGAACTTGTCTGCATGTCCCCTTCCTCATGTTTGGACCTGTGCCACCTTTTCTATGAGTGCTTCTAAGTTCTATGTTGTGACTGAAGCCATGGTTGGATCTGAAGTGGTAGCTAAAACTATATAGAAGTCCACGGTTAGAAACCGATGCCTATTATTTGGCAAAAAAAACTATACAGAAGTCCATGGTTCGAAAGACAAAAGCCATCAAAATACCCCAAGCTAGCTGAAGCCAAATCATATGCTCTTCTATTCATTCTTTGGGAATGGCATCGACAGTCTTTTTCTGATAATAAATCCTAAAGGCCTTGGGGAGATAGACGGGGATGAGAAAGCATAAGAGGTTGAATGGGAAGAACACAAGATTGGACACCATCAGATCCTGACCGAAGTTGAACCACAGGGAAATGACGACCTGTCTTAGATAGCCAAATCCAATTCAAATCCAGATTCTTATTTTAAGTTGAATGGAGTGTTCATTCCATGAAAAGTTTCTGATGGCATCATTTCGTTTCCAAAAGAAAGAAATGGCATTGGTTGGATCATGTTCCATACTCCCACGTGACTACTAGATCAACCATTTGTCTCGAAACACTTTCACTTTCCAATTTAAGACATAGAACCATTAAACCACTTTAACTTGCTGGGCTACGCAAACCAGGGTTCTTCCGGCTATGGAGAGAATCCCGTTGATAAATAAATGAACAAATTAACGTTATGGAGCGAATGCAAATCTAAATCCAACTAGAAGAAACCTATAAGGAGCTAATGTGCACTGTAACATTTGTTGGAAACCGAGTGGCTTCACCCTATGACCAGGCACTTTCTATCAAAATGGAGGCACCATCTTAGGGAAAGCCAGATTCATGCCATTGTCGCCTAATTTATTTATCGCATCCTCTGAAGGAGTTTGATGAGAAACAAATTCTTCACGATCTTCATAAATGGTATCCACAACTCCAACTCGCCAACGGATGCTCCCTTATGTTCCCCCATCTTGCGCAATAACATCACCTTAAAAATCCTCAGGGAAGCTGATGATATCGTCCATCTCAAGTTATCTCTAAGTTCCAACAAATCTTAAAAAAACCTGCAAAATCTTGGAGAAGCATGGCTCGAATATGCAGGGGCCTTTCACATATGTTGCCTTGGAAAGGTGCAATTATTTGGTGCATGGAACAATCTGATTATCCTATTTTTCTTTGAATGCAGTCACACAACAATTTCGAAGCTTATTCTGGTTGGTTGTGATTGCATGTGGGTTGCGTCGGGATTGAGTTGAAAAAGGGAGTTAAATGAATGAGTTGAGATACTCCCTCACACCTTTCATTGTCTTGTATTAATGGCGTATGTGCGCCTATTCAATGCCATACCACTCCCCTGGGATAATTTTATTTTACTTGTTTAGAATTGATCCCTCGTTTTGACCAGTCTTTTTGCAGGCACAACCAGGTTAACTAGATTTGCAAGGTATCTGCTATTCGTATGCTGGGCGGTAGGGTTGGTGGATGTATATCCAGGAAAGTAACCCTTGAACAAACTTTCTTGCTAGAATTGGGTGTCGGGAGTGAGGACCTATTCGTATTTAAGTGTGTATGTGTATCTGTGTTGTAAAATTGGAAAGAAAGAATTCATAAATGGCGTGTCACTTTTCTTCCTTCCTTACTTGCGTACGAGAACACAACTTATAATCATCCATAAAAAAAAGGAAGTGACAAGACACTCAGTAACACGTTGGGTCACATGATGTGCATTAATAACATTGTCGTTGCTAGGCAACGAGCGTGGAAATTCCTCAGTGCAAAATTCTATCAAAATTTGTCTAGAGTTCTTTCCGTAAATTCTATCAAAATTTCTGTAGAGTTCTTTCCGTAAACCAGTACAATCGTTTGTCTCCAGAAATTTGGAGCACACTCAATAAAGATTTAGTTAAAGGGTTGAAACGATGTAGGAATTGGGGATTCAATAGTTGTTTTAACTTTTAATGATAATAGATGTGATTTGTTTACTCTACTATTTGAATAGGTATTTCAACAATCTAGTAATGTTATTTATGCTCGAGTTTGAAGGAAAATAAATACATAAAAATATAGCAGACAGACATTGGTTAAGTTAATAACATTGAATCTCTCAAGGTGAAAAGAGATTGAACAGAAGTTGAAGTGTTTTACTGGCATTCACATGAAGGTCTACCTCATCCCAACTTGTAGATTAGTTTATTTTTCTTCACGCCATAGAAAGAAAAACGACCTATGTTTCAATATCATTCTCGCATTTTCAACTAATTCATTGTTGGGCGTCTCTCACCCTTCCAGAATTAATTCATTGCTTGGTGTCTCTCACACTTCTTATTGCTTCGAAAAAAGAGATAGCATAGAATTAAAGGGTATTTATTATGCTCTTCTAGGAATTTTGGAGAACTTGTTTGAAGATTAAATTTACAAACTGCAATCATCTTGTTGACAACAAATTTGCATTGTAAAAATAATAATAATAAATACGATTAAAAAATGTGATCAGTGAAAAAATATTTTAAAAAAGGGTTTATTATATCATCAACAAATTATAAGAAGAGTTGATTCTTTTTTATGAAATAAGGAAGAGTTTTTTTTTCAAACAGTTTTATTAATAAGATTACAATGAAAGGAGTTAAACACCAATGATAATAAAGTGAAAAAATAAAATGGTGAAAATTTAGATTAAAATTGTAAGGCATTTTATCTTGATACTAAAATTTATAAAAATAATTTTTATTTTTTTGAAAACAATTTTTTCTAAAGTGGAAATCAATATAGATTTTCTTATAGTGAATGAAAATGGGTAGAAACCATAGTTACAAAATTGAACAAGGCCTTAGAGTAAGAGTTCCACTCAACACTTCATAGTTCTAAAAGGAGCACCCCCAGGTGCATAAACACTTCATAGTTCCAGATCAATGATTTGGTAGTCTATAGGCAGTAATGCCAAGCTTTGTCATGTTAGCTCAAATATCTTTCACACTCTGGTTTAGGAGGATGATTTTAGTTTCTTCTTTTATGTATATGCTTTTTTCTCCAACTGAACATGGAAGGTCTGGTCTGGTTTCCCTTGGTGGCACGGCATAACCATCCCTCGTTACTTTCAACTTACTCAACTAGGGACCCCCTTCCTTCTAGGTAGATCAGGAGGCCCACCTTTTGTATCAAATTATTTTCAGTAATATAGATTCCTACACTCACTTACAAAAAAAGAGTTCCACTCAACAAAAATCACTAAGTAGAATAATAATTTTTTTCATGTTTGAATATAAAAATTTATAAAATATTTATAAAAGTACTCATTGAATTTATCATGGGGTTCACAAGTCAACTTTGTAAACAGTCAAAAACTTTAGACCAACTCAAAAGCTAGATTTTAAGACAAGCAAGCCGAGAGAGCAAGTTTGAATTGTTAACAAATAGATTTAGCTCGTTTTTATGAAAACAAAGTTTAACTTTGAAGTATTGGCTAACTAAGCCTAGTTTTGTAACAAGACTAAAAACCTTAGTTTTCTTTCTAGGAGAAAGAAGTATCATTTTTCCCTAGATCTAACAACATTGTAATTCATATGAGAATTTAAATTGAAGTCAAGATAGACAACTCTCAATGTTTAAAAATTTACAATTTTAACAATAATGTCACTATATTTAGTTTTTGAATTTATTACATATTTAAAATATAATATGAGGAATATCTAGATCTTTCATGTTTATCTTATAAATAATTAATATCATATAATAAAAGTTGCTATCTATTTTATTGCATTTTCATATCAAATTATAATTAAATGATATTTAATTTTTTTGTTTTGAGGATATACTTGAAAAAATTATTACACGGTTAATACCTTTATATTGTCTTTATTTCATTATTTGTTTTAATACTATGATGACCATAAAAACAATATTATCTTTGTTTTATTATTTGTTATTTTACTATAATGATCATAAAAATTTATATTACTTAGTTTTTTTTCTTTTCTAATTTCTCCTTCCTCAACTTAATATGCTAGTATATTTGTCCTACCATGACCCATTATGAGATGTTTTTGCAAGCTTTTTGAAGCAATCATAGAAATATATTGCCTAAAATTAATCTTACTTTCAAGTCCAAACAACACGTTAAGACAGTGACGTGAACTCATATGGTCGTTCTTCTTTGACTTGCAATATATAAAGAATGTCATTGTATTTGGAGGCATCTCCGAGAAATTTTGTCTTGAATCTGAACAATGTCAAAATTTTATATAGAGAATGTAGTTGGATTCTAAGGCAGCTTAAGAAATTTTGTACCAACAGTGTCAAAATGTCAAAACCTTAGATGCCATTAAGATGGCGATTCTATGCCATCAAGAGGCAAACATTATGTCTTTGTCAGTGCATTTAATGGTTTAATGTTATTAATAATGAGATGTAGAGAGTGGAAAGCTAAATCATTGTATTTAATGTCAATGGTTTTGAAGTAATTTCAAATCAAAATCTATATTCCAGAAACAGAAACATCAAATGCACTACCACTATGGGGCAGTCAATATCCAACTTGGACTATAAGTAGTTTGATTTGAATTGTTATTGTTACTCAGCACAACATTGAATACAGGTAGGTGGATTATAGATCGTCAAATTTGAATTGATTTAAGATCTGAAAAAGATTATAGACCATTGAATCTAAACTGTTTTAAGATCTGAATTGCTTTCAAATCTGACTGCCTATAATCCACCTGCAACAACATTCAATGTTGCATAGTTGTTGGATATTGCTCACCACTGCAAGGTCCATGGCAATTCCCTTAAATTGCTTCAATTTGCATTTTACTCTGTGCTAGGTGTCCATTTCCGTTCAGGAGAACCACCCATCGAGATGTACTTTGTGGTTACTGGGTAGCATCAAAATGAAGTGATAGGACACTGTCATTTCAAATGGCAGGGGACGTCCTTGCAGCGAACAACATCGCATCTTGATGGCACACGTCGAGATGTGCGAGCCTGAGCAGTACATGCCTTTTGATCTGTAATATTTCCCACATTTACTGTTGCACTGCAATAGCCTTAAAGTAACTACTTCCGTACGTTGTGTGTGGGTAACATTGCAATTCTCTCTTATATCAATTAAACGTTTATATTGTGGTTGAATTGTTCATGGCAATAGAATTATAGGCAGACAAGATTTTTTATCTCTTCCTTTACGCATGGATTGAGAAGAGCAGTTTATGGATAATACTGAGTCCTGGGAGCGATCAAATGGTGTCTTAGCTGTGCTACCAAAGTCACGAGCAACAACAGTGAAGTGAGGTATTCGTATGTAAGGATAAGCCTCTAACATTTCAGTCTAGGTCTAATAATTCCAGCCTCTAACATTTCTTCAACCATGCGCTCAATTTCACTCTTCTAGGCGTAAGAGTATCTTTATAGCCTGATGCTAGGAGGAACACTCCCAGGAATTAGGTGAATTTCATGATCATGATTTCGAGTGGGTGGAATACCTTTGGAAATATCTTCAAATACTTTGGAATGCTTATCAACGATCCCTTGGAGATCTTGAGGAAT
>JASDQU010242313.1:213969-224304 GCA_032191745.1 Picea mariana
TAGTAGGTAGCCCTCCTAACACTAAAATAGGACAACACAGTCCATGTCCCTTGTCTGGCTCGTGCAGCTTCATAGCACAATTTATTCTACCTTTGTCATTCGCACTCAAATCTTATCAGTGATAATGATCAGTGTATCCCTACTCCTATAAGAGTAGTTGCCATTTTAACAGAGGAGTTATAGAAGTTTCCAAGTTATAGTTTCATTCTGCAGTCCTTCTCCTTAAGAGAAACGCAGATAACAATATCTTCTAACGTGGCTCGTGCCTGAGCCCAAGCAGGCCAAGTGTTGTAACCATGCTCTGATACCAATTTGTCACATACCCACTACCTCAATCAAGTTTTTCGTTTATTTCTACTGAATCAGAGCCCCCGAATTACCTATGGAGGCCTAACGTAAGCTAGCTCTTTCTCTGTCAGCTCCCATGTGATCATAGGTCATGATCACAGGTCAAATAATCATGGCGCCTCTTGGTATTTCCCGACTCGACGCCACAAGAATGTTGAATTATTTGACTCTGGAACCGCCAAATCCCAACAAGGCTAGCGAATGGCCAATGGGAATAGATCCCAACAGGGCTAGAGAACCGCCAATGAGAACAGGCCTCGTCGCGCGGTTAAGTGGAGTACAGGTGGCAGAGGGGAAATGCGACACGGTATTCAACAGGACAGGAGGGGGCCCCATCTCACACACCACACTATTCCAGACTGCCCCCCCTCATTAAAGGCAGAATGGCAAGGGGGGTCCAGAATTCACCTGAGCACCGTTGATCAAGGTGAATTAATCTCAACCGTTCGAGAGTTGCATGTCCAATTCTGGACCCCCCCCCACCGCTAAAGGCAGAACATCAAGGGGGCTTCGGAATGAAACCTCAGCCGTAGATCGGGGCGGGTGGACTCTGGTCGTCCAGATCTGCTCGTTGCTTACCTCAATGTGCATTCACGCCCTAGCTTAAAGCCGACATCTCTTCCTCACATCCGACGGTCGTTACGGACCCTGAGATCCTCCAGAAGAATCTCATCCTTTCATCAGGACTTATCATCACGAGAGTCCGAACTCTCGATCATGGGGCTCCCGAATTCTTGATCCCCGGTTTCCCGATGTGGCTAATATTTTGACACGTAGCCTCCGTAAATTTGGTCGGTCTAGATTTGTCCCGGGATTTCCACCATGGAAAGTCTCGATCTCTCGTCATCAGGATTCCTGATTCCATGACTCCCGATTTCCCGAAATGGGAAATCCTACGACACGTGGCCTCCGCCATTCGAACGGTTCAGATCTATCCTGGGGTTTTCACCATGGAAAATCCTGAACTCTCGTCACCAGGATTCCCGATTCCGCGATTCCCGATTTCCCGAAATGGGTAATCTTATGGCACGTGGCCTCTGTCATTCGGACGACTCAGATATATTCTGGAGTTTTCACCATGGAAAATCCCGAACTCTCGTCATCAGGATTCCCGATTTCGCGATTCCCGATTTCCCGAAATGGGTAATCTTACGACACGTGACCTCCGTCATTCGGACGGCTCAGATCTGTTTCGGGGTTTTCACCATGGAAAATCCCGAACTCTCGTCATCAGGATTCCCGATTTCTCGACTCTCGGTTTCCCAAAATGGGTAATCTCTTGACACTTGGCCTCAAATCAGACAGTCCAGATCTGTTTTGGGGGTTTTGCCCCTATTCATTGGGGTTTTAACCCTCGGGTATCTCCTGACAAATCCAAAGGCTGTCGAGTTTTTCATCCTAGATCTGACGGCTCAGATAGGTTCCTAACTGGTGGGCTCTGCCACGACTTCCTGGACATGGAAAATCAACGGTCTGGATGTTCTCATGGACCTTGGGGATCTACGATCCCGGTTTCTTTGCTACCCACGAAGACACAGAGAAACCAAGTGGTAAGGCATTTAACACCCTACTTTCTCCTACCAATCTAACGGCCGTGTGTGATTGCAGATTTCCCAATGGGATCTCATCTGTCGATCAATACCTGTCATGGTTAAGGTACTCAAAACTCCATCTTCTTCTTCTGATCTGACAATCGTGAGCGACCACAGATCTCCCGACGAAATCTCTTCCGTCGATTTGATAATTATCAGGGATTTTTTAAGGCCTTACGCCTTCACATCCTCCTTCTAGGTTCTTGATGGCTTTTCCAAGAGGGGTATCTCTATGGGGAGGTTCACCCAGGGTACTATCTGAGGCAGATAAGGGTGTCTTTCTCCTGAGGACCAGACATGAAGTCTAAATTAGATCAGTATACATATAAACAATGATTTAAGAGAACATAAGCCATACGTAGTCTTTCCACCTAAACATACAACTATCAGTACTGATCATGACACCATACAAACATCCTTATAATGAAATCATTCACAGTTTCACAGCTTATGATCATAAATGTCAGAATACATATATTTCAAGATGCCAAAGGCAAAACACTTATCCGAAAGTAACACCAGGGGTTATGCAACTGCTGAGAGGGGTACTCGTTTCCACCCAACCGTAGGCTCAGCGACTCCCAGCGGATTTACCACTGGCCACCCCCGAGCCGAGACCACGATGCTGTGAGACTGCGTCTTTGTCTGCCAATGACCAAAAGTGAAGGTTACTCTCCTTCCTCTCTGCTATCACTCACTCTGCATATCGCTAGAGCTCCCCCTCACGTCTGCCTCCCCCAATCGCTTCTTCCCCACGCCTTATCCTCTTGCGAGGTTGCGTGTGGCGCGATTACCCTCGCGCTGGTCAGGCCTGACGGATCTACGGATGGGCGGTTCACCTCCCATCCCTCATTAAGCCATCTACCTACCAGCTTGCGAGACATTTAATTCGGGGCCAGCGAGCCACTTTTGGTTCTCCGGGCCAGTGAAGTCCAAATACGGTATTAATTCTCGGTGGAAGTTAATGCAACCTTTCCAGGTGCCTTCCACTGCCATCGTGGTCTCTTTTTCAGCACATCCCCTCTCAGGAGTCCTGCAATATAAATTCGTAATGGTAGTACATTCATCGACCTTCTTTATAAGGTCCATTCACATCATACATTCACATTTCCATCATGCTTTAGCATGGTAATTCCTATATTAGGATTAATTACAAATTTGGGGGAAACAGGGTGTTACATTTACATTCTTGCATATTAAACCTCTGCAATATTGTCTCGACATATTTTCTCTGATTTAACCAGAGTTTCCTCTTTTTCCAATCTCTTTTAATTTCCATGCCCAAAATGAAATTTGAAGCACCGAGATCCTTCATGTCAAATTTAGAGGACAACTGAGTTTTCACATCCTAGATAATCTCCTTGTTGTTTCCTATCAGCAACATGTCATCCACATACAAGACCAAATAAATCAAATGATCACCAATTAATTTAAAGTACACACAGTGATCCTCTTTGCTTCTTGTGAATCCGAGTCCCAACATATAAGCATCAAATTTTTGATACCACATCCTTGGTGATTGTTTTAAACCATACAGGGACTTTTTTAGCTTGCATACAAATTCCTTCTTTCCCTTCACAACATAACCTTCTGGTTGTTTCATATAGATTTCTTCTTCCAGATCCCCATGTAGGAATGTTGTCTTCACATCCATTTGTTCTATTTCAAAATCAAATGCAGCAACAACAGATAACAAAAATCTTATGGAGGTTAACTTGGCAACAGGAGAAAAAATCTCACCAAAATCAATTCCCTCAACCTGGGAATAACCCTTTGCTACTAACCGAGCTTTGTATTTCTCCACTTTATCTTCTGCATTCAACTTCTTTTTAAATACCCATTTTCTAAGAATGGGCTTTCTTCTAGTTGGAAACTCCACTAGATCCCAAGCCTCATTCTTATCCAAAGATTCCATTTCTTCATTCATGGCCCTTTTCCAGAGATTTGCATCCTCTGAATCCACTGCCTCCCTAACAGTTCTAGGATCATCATCAGTAATAGACAAAGCAAAATTTGAATGGAACTCAGATGGAGTATACCTTTCTGGTAGCCTTCTTTCTCGAACCAATCTCTTCAATACTAGAGTATGAGGATCTTCTTCTTCTAAGTCATGTTCTTCTGTAGAGTCCGACTCATCATATTTTAAATCAAACTCTATTTTCTCTGGTTCTTCCTTACTTGGTAGGACTTCACGTTTAACAAAATCCTTCATCTCTCTAAATACCACATCTCGGCTATACACTACCTTCTTAGTTTCTGTGTTCCAGAGCTTATAACCTTTGAGACCATCTTTGTATCCAATAAATATACACTTTTCGGCCTTCTTATCTAGCTTACACCTATTTTCCTTTGGAACATGAACATATGCATCACAACCAAATACCTTGAGATGTGTGAGAGAAGGTTCCTTACCAGTCCATACCTCTTGTGGAGTCTTTTCATCCAACGCTGATGAGGGTGATCTGTTGACCAGGTAACATGCAGTACCCACTGCCTCTGCCCAGAATTCTTTCCCTATCCCGACACCACTGAGCATGCACTTTGATTTTTCCATCAACATCCTGTTCATCCTTTCTGCAAGTCCATTCTACTGAGGTGTATATGGAGTAGTCTTCTGCCTTTCTATACCGCACTTCTTACATAATTATTCAAATTCAATCTAGCATAACTCTCCGCCATTATCTGTCCTTAGCACCTTAATTCTTTTCTCTGTTTGATTCTTAACAAGAGCCTTAAACTCTTTAAACCTGTCAAAGACTTCGGATTTCTTCCTGAGGAAATATATCCAAGTATTCCTCAAGAAGTCATCTATAAATGAGACATAGTACACAGATTTTCCCAATGATGGGACTAACACAGGTCCAAAAACATCACTGTGAACTAGCTGTAAGATTCCTTCTACCCTCTTTTCACCAGAGGGGAATCTTACTCGATTCTTCTTCCCATATAAACAATGTTCATAGAAATCAAAATTCAGAGAGCAGTTAGACATACCTTCAACCATACATTTACCATGTAGTAGTCGAAGACCCTTCTCTCTGATATGCCCCAGTCTTTGATGGCACAACATAACCTTTTCTCCAGAGACTGTAGGAGTTATGTATTCTTCAACTCCAATATCATGAACAATGGAACTATTACACCCATCACTAATAGTGCTTCCTTCCAACTTATATAGAGTTCCAAACCAAACTCCTTTCAACAACACCATTAACCATCCTGCAGGTTTCCTTTTCAAATATTATTTTTACCCCTACATCGTCCATTTTTCTTATAGAAATCAAATTTATGGCCAAACCTGGGATGTGCAGAACACCAGGCAGTTTTCTAATCCTTCCATCTATGAGCCTCAACTTGAATTTTCCTCGTCCTATGATTCTGGTTGTCAAATCATCACCTAATAGAACATTACCTCCATCATACCTTTCATATTCTCAGAACCACTCCCTGTGGGGAGTCATATGAAAGGATGCCCCAGAGTCAACCAACCATGCCTCATGATCTGCATGTGTGCTTGAAGAAGACAAGTACACATCCCCTCCTTCTTCATTGGAGGTCTTTTCTTCTGTAGAATGAGATTCTTCAGATCCCTTCTTTTTCTCAACCTTGGATCTACAGTGCTTCTTGTAGTGACCTTCTTTTCCACATCTCCAACATACCCTTACAAACTTTATGGGATATTTAGATCTACCCTTCGAATTAGATATCCCACTTGAGAAATTAGATCAATTCCTTTTCTAGGAATGTCCTCTTGCAAATAATGCATCTGTTCTCTGTCCTTCCATATTCTTCTATCTCATCTCCTCCAACAACAAGGATGAGACCAGTTCATCAAAATTCAAGGCAGTTGTATTACTACATATGGCCACAACCAGACTATCCCAGGAGTCTGGTAAAGAACACAGTAAACTAATGATGATGATAATGATGATGATGATTAACATCCACTAAGACCTAATTGATCTATCAGACCTTAAGAGGGTAAATGATAACTTGTGATCCTTTAGAATTTTGTTTCTGTGCTTGAAAAGCATTAAGAGAAGCTTTCCAAGATCACCATACTTTTGTTGAGTTAAGAGGTTAGCAAGGTTGGTAGTGTGATCAATATTTTGAAAACAGATACTAGCTGACTTACCACAGTATTGAAGGTGTTCAAATGCTCTGCCACTGAGTCTCCATCTCTCATCCTCGGGTTATACAACTTCTTTCTCACGAATAGTTTATTTACCAGGGACTTAGACTGATACAACTTCCCCAACTTTTCCCATAAATCCTTGGTTGTAGCATCCTCTAACACATTCAGTAATATTGAATCGGAGAGACACAGTCGGATTGTGCTCTTTGCCTTCCGATCTAAATTTTTCCAATCATATGCCGAAGTTCTTGTAGGTGCAGTACCTGGATCTACCGTGATCCACCAATAGATCTTCCATCTTAAGCTTCCACAGCTCAAAACTTTTCCCATTAAACTTCTCGATCTCCATCTTTGAATTGCTTTCCATTTCTTTTCATCTGAAAAATCAATACCATAGATCTCCCACTGTAACAAGGCTTATCACAGTCCTGAGCCAAACCCTTGACCACAAAGGTGTCCCCCTGAAGCCAACAAATCTCTGATACCAAATGTAGATTCTAACCTTGTACAATATCTACTGCAAACATATATTTAGTAAAAGAACATAAAAGATACAATGAAAAATAAAAACATTACACAGAGATGTTTCCCCTGGAAACCCAAACCGAGAAAACCAACATATTCTATATTCATTCATGTGTGTTACAATGTTTACAATAAAATATACATATAGGAGCCAACGGCATCCAAAACCCTAACCCAATGACCTGGATTAGTCCACAACCCTAATTCCTTAATCAGAAATAGAAAACCGTCGGCAAAAACCATGTGCCTACTTGTGAAATGAATATAACACATACCCAACACCATTAGGGTTGCATAAAAACACTCTTAAACTATTTCTTTAATAATTAATCTACCATTGAAATTTTCTTACAAGCTACAATACTAAATCTACTTGTCATTCGTTATCTTTTGGGTGGATTGTTTGCTAATTTTGGTGGATAGATATTGTTGTTGTAGCATTTTTTTTCTACAGTGATAAGGATGCCCTAATACTTTGTTGATAACTTGATTTAGCAACCCTATTTTATTGTCAAAGCTTGTGATGAAGTATGGGATAACTATCTACATATTTAGTACTTGATCATCCAATAAATATTTGATGTTTTTGATGGTTAATTATGCAGTTAACTACTCTTTCCATTGTTGATATATATATACTGTTGTAATATAGGACATCAAGCTTTCCTTGATTTTCCCCTTGATATATACTTGTTTTTATAATCATTTGTCTTGTTTCAAGAAGGTTTAACATTGTTTTGCAGGTGCACAACACTTTGGAAACCTCCCCTCATCAACAAGACTCTTTTCCAATCCTTTTTTTTCTTCCAAACTTGACCTATAGGGGTTTCAATTTTCATTCTACCACTTTCCGTCTCAATCCCACTAGGGTCACCGAGATTCCCCCCTTGTGGTGATTTATTATTACTAAAGTGAGGGGAGTATCTATCTAAGGTGGAAGTGTGTAGCTACTGCCATAGTTGTCTCACTCTTGTGGATTGGGTCGGGATTTTCCCAACCTACAATCTATGTGATAACAAACATCATCTGAAATTTTTCATTACTGAGTGCAACATGAGCTTCCTTACATCATATTAGGGTATTTTCTAAATTGTCCAATGTCTGGTTAAATTCATCACCATAGGTTTTGAAGTCATTCGTATATATTTCTACACAATCATGTCATGTGCATTACAGAGTCCAAATGGTAGAACATGGTAAGCGAATGTACCCCATGGACAAGTAAATGTCATTTTATCTTGGTCTTCTGGTGCGATCTGGATTTTATTATAGCCACTGAAACCATCGAGGAAAGAAAATTATTCCATTCATGCTAATGTGTCCAGGACTTGATCAATAAAGGGAAGCAGGAAATGGTCTTTATGTGTAGCCTTGTTAATTTCACGAAAGTCTATGAAAAACATCCATTTATTCCCCTTTTTAGGTACAATGACAAGAGGGGAAACCCATTGACTATCAAATATGGGATAAATGAAGCCAACACTAAGAAACTTTTGTAACTCATCCTTGACTATGTCTTTCAGGGTTGGAGTCATCCTACACCGAGGTTGGCGGATGGATCAAGATCCTTCATTGATATAGATATTGTGTGTGCATAGATTAGGATGTATCCTCTTCATGTCGGTGTAACTCTAGTAAAATGCATCAACATGTCTTTGTAATACTTGTATCAGTTTCACTTTCTATTGTTCGTTGAGCCCTCTGTTAATTTTCAAGATTTTCTAGGGGAAATTTATATAGTTTCTAAAGGGGAATCTTCATCTTTTTTTGGTACTTAATGTTTTATAGGTGGGGTATCTACTATAGAGAGAGAATCTTGAGCCTCAGAATGCATGATTTGGTCAAGGATGTGTGAGTTGTTTGAGGAGGAGGAGGAGGAGGAGGCTATGCAATCACTGATTTCTTCATCGTTTGTTTTCTCCATAATGGATAAATATTGGTCTATGGAGAGTACTTGATGAGCCTCTTCCTTGTCATTTCTATATTCTCCTTCAGCCCAAAGGGGTGGGTCCAAATCTATACTAGGCTTAGTAGGAGGATATAGGGTTAACTGTTTTGTTGAAGACCCGTGAGAGATATTAATGTTTCCTTATCTACAAAAAATATAAGCATCGGTCGTGGCCAACCATGGTATCCCAAAAATTAAAGGATACCCTCCCAAAGAGGTCTTGGGGTATAGGACAATGAAATATGCAGGATATTCCCATGAATCCACAAAGATTACTACATCTTCGAAGAGATTTTATGATTAATGGTTGATTTGTCGGCTAGTTGAAGGATAGTGGTTGTTTCTCTAAGACCCGTGAGTCCTAAAGCTTTAAAATCGTAGAACTGAATCTACTTGAATCTCTGATTCCAAATATGAAAGAAAATCCATGCAATGCACTTTTATATTCGTAATTCTAGGAATTGCAACAAACCGATAAGTAACTATGAACAAGAATTAGAAGTGCAACAAGCTACTAAATTTTAAAAATAAAGTATGTAACCATAGCTTCTAACTTTAGAGACAATTTCTGGCTAAGGAGGGGGCCCTATCCCCTTAGACGAGGCACTAGAAGATTAGTTTAGAATCACACAAAAGAGTGAAAGTAGGACAATAATTATATTATGAAAA
Source organism: Picea mariana (assembly GCA_032191745.1). Taxonomy (NCBI): domain Eukaryota; kingdom Viridiplantae; phylum Streptophyta; class Pinopsida; order Pinales; family Pinaceae; genus Picea; species Picea mariana. The sequence continues at coordinate 223,187 of JASDQU010242313.1, forward strand.
AGTCTATAAGTACAACAACAAACGTGCAATTGCATAGGAAAATTGTCCTCCCCACTGAGCTCTAATAGCTCAGGTCCTTTTATAATACATTCCTAATCTAAAATCATACAAGAGATGGATGGAAAACCATGTGGAGCAGACTGTTCATCCATTATTGCTATCTATAGGAAAGGTCGAGTGTTGTTGATTCGATGGATGAACCAACATATTCATTTAGGTGCTCTTTGTTTTCTTATTTCCTGTATGAACAATCATGATGCAAATGATGTGTTGGTAGAGATTTATTTATAATTGTAGTGTTAAGATAATTGTCACATGCCGAAGTGCAGCAACTATTGTTTGGTAACAAAACTGAAACTAACTCGATTCTGTCTGGGATGCCAGTAAACGGGTCTTTGGTAGTTATGTCGGCTTAGAATAGTTGCAAAAAAAATATCAACTGGAACTGCAACAACTGAAATGTCGGCCAAAACTATAGCTACGGTGTTTCACCTTTTAGAATCATAACAACAATGTAACTTGCAGTTGCTTGAAATCGCAGCAACGATGTTGCATCCTTGCAGATCTCTTCTGCATTAAAATGTTAGTGCAAAGTAAAAACAAATTCTAGGGAAGACATGCAATAATAATCGTAAAATGACATAGAAGATGTGAATTGTACCTTGGTGCCAAAATAAAGTAGTTATATGGAAGAGATGTCTTAGAAAGGAAAGGATGATCAAAATGGTATGTGAAAAAGTTTTATATGGGTGCCATAAAGATGTCAATTCAGAGGCCGATCAGGTGTCTACACATATATTTTTGAGTTGGTGCTCAAGTGAGGGGAATGGTGTCTCCAACACGTTGGTGCTTGCAAATATTTTAACAATAGGTTGGTGCCTACAAGTGTTATTGGGTTGGTGCTCAGTTGAGGAGATTGGTGTCTCTAGTAGGTTGGTGCCTACATCTTGTTGAGTTGGGCTCAGTTAAGGAGATTGGTGTCTCCAATAGGTTGGATCCTACAATATTTGTAACAGTAGGTTGGTGACTACATGAATTCATAAAGATAATCTTTATGGTTTTCTCCCGATTGGGTTTCCAAGTTAAAATCTATGCATTGTGATTTGAATTTATATGTG
>JASDQU010242313.1:224354-237234 GCA_032191745.1 Picea mariana
TTTGCTTCCGGTGGGCTTTCTTCCAGTTGGCAACTCCACTAGATCCCAAGCCTCATTATTATCCAAAGATGCCATTTTTTCATTCATGGCCCTTTTCCAGAGATTTGCATCCTCTGAATCCACTGCCTCCCTGACAGTTCTAGGATCATCATCAGTAATAGACAAAGCAAAATTTGAATGGAAATCAAATGGAGTATACCTTTCCGGTAGCCTTCTTTCTTGAACCGATCTCCTCAATACTGGAGTATGAGGATCTTCTTCTTATGATTCCTATTCTTTTGTAGAGTCTGACTCATCATCTTTTAAATCAAACTCTATTTTCTTTGGTTCTTCCTTACTTGGTAGGACTTCATGTTTAACAACATCCTTCATTTCTCTAAATACCACATCTCAGCTATACACTACCTTCTTATTTTCTGGGTTCCAAAGATTATAACCTTTGAGACCTTCTTTGTATTCAATAAAGATACACTTTTCGGCCTTCTTATCTAGCTTACTCATGTTTTCCTTTGGAACATGAACATATGCATCATAGCCAAATACCTTGAGATGTGTGAGAGAAGGTTCCTTACCAGTCCATACCTCTTATGGAGTCTTGTCATCCAACATTGATGAGGGTGATCTGTTGACCAGGTAACATGCAGTACCCACTGCCTCTGTCTAGAATTATTTCCCTAGCCCAACACCACTGAGCATGCACCTTGCTTTTTCCATCAGCGTATTGTTCATCCTTTTTACAACTCCATTTTGCTGAGGTGTATATGGAGTATTCTTATGCCTTGCTATACCGCACTTCTTACAGAATTCTTAAAATTCATTCCCGCAGAACTCTCCACCATTATTTGTCCTTAGCACCTTAATTATTTTCTATGTTTGATTCTCAACAAGAGCCTTAAACTCTTTAAACCTGTCAAAGACTTCGGATTTCTTCCTGAGGAAATATGTCCAAGTATTCCTCGAGAAGTCATCTATAAATGAGACATAGTACACATATTTTCTCAGTGATGGGACCGACACAGGTCCAAAAACATCACTGTGAACTAGATGTAAGATTCCTTCTGCCTCTTTGCACCATAGGGGAATCTTACCCGATTCTGCTTCCCATATAGACAATGTTCACAGAAATCAAAATCTATAGAGTAGTTAGACATACCTTCAACCATACCTTTACCGTGTAGTAGTCGAAGACCCTTCTCTCTGATATGCCCCAGTCTTTGATGCCACAGCATAACCTTTTCTCCAGAGACTGTAGGATTTCTTTCTTCTTCAACTCCAATATCAGGAACAATGGAACTATTACACCCATCACTAATAGTGCTTCCTTCCAGCGTATACAGGGTTCCAAATCAAACTTCTTTCAGCAACACCATTGCTCCTCGAACCATCCTGCATGTTTCCTTTTCAAATATTGTTTTTACCCCTGCATCATCCATTTTGCTTACAAAAATCAAATTTCTGGCCAAACCTGGGATGTGCAGAACACCAGGCAGTGTTCTAATCCTTCCATCTACGAGACTCAACTTGACTTTTCCTCGTCCTATGATTTTGGTTGTTGAATCATCACCTAAGAAAACATTACCTCCATTATACCTTTCATATTCACAGAACCACTCCCTGTGGGGAGTCATATGAAAGGATTCCCTAGAGTCAACCAACCATGCCTCATGATCTGCATGTGTGCTTGAAGAAGCCAAGTACACATCCCCTCCTTCCTTGGAGGTCTTTTCTTATGTAGAATGAGATTCTTCAAATTCTTTCTTTTTCTAAACCTTGGATCTACACTGTTTCTTGTAGTGCCCTTCTTTTCCACATCTCCAACATACTCTTACAAAATTTCCGAGAGATTTAGATCTACCCTTAGACTTAGATCTTCCACTTGAGAAATTAGATCTATTCCTTTCCTGGGAACGTCCTCTTTCAAATAATGCGTCTGCGCTCTATCCTTCCATATTCTTCTGACTCATCTCCTCCGACAACAAGGATGAGACTACTTCATCAAACTTCAAGGCAGTTTTATTACTACCTATGGCCACAATCAGACTATCCCAGGAGTCTAGTAAAGAACATAGTAAACTAATACATTTATCTTAATCTAAAATTTTAATCTCAACAGATACTAACTAACTTACCACACTATTGAAGGCATTCAAATGCTCTGCCACCGAGTCTTCATCTCTCATCCTCAGGTTATACAACTTCTTTCTCAGGAATAGTTTATTTACCAGGGAACTAGACTGATACAACTTCCCAAACTTTTCCAATAAATCCTTGGTTGTAGCTTCCTCTAAGACATTCAGTAATACTGAATTGGAGAGACACAGTCAGATTGTGATTTTTTCCTTCCGATCCAACTTTTTCCAGTCATCCATTGAAGTTCCTGTAGGTGCAGTACCTGGATCTACCGCGATCCACTAATCTTTGTCCACCAACAGATCTTTCATATTGAGCTTCCACAACTCAAAAATTTTCCCATTAAACTTGTCAATCTCCATCTTCGAATTGCTTGCCATTTCTTTTCACCGGAAAAATCAATACCACAGATCTCCCAGAGTAACAAGGCTTATCACAGTCTCGAGCCAAACCCTTGACCACAAAGGCGTCCCCCTAAAGCCAACAAAGCTCTGATACCAAATGTAGATTTTAACCTTGTACAATATCTACTGCAAACAGATATTCAGTAAGGGAACATAAAATATACAATGGAAAATACAAACGTTACACAGATATTTTTTCCATGGAAACCCAAACCGGGAAAACCAACATATTCTATATTCATTCATGTGTGATACATTGTTTACAATACAATATACATATAGGAGCCAATGACATCCAAAACCCTAACCCAATGACCTGGATTAGTCCACAACCCTAATTCCTTAACCGAAAATAGAAAACCATCGGCAAAAACCATGTGCCGAAAAACCACCTAAATATGTGATGTTTCTCGAGGCACATGACACGTTTCTTGAGGTAGAATTTTTTTTCTCGAGGGGGCATTCGCCCCCCTCAACCCCCCCTGCGTACATACCCAACATCAACACTCCCGCTTAACTAGGGAGGCATATTTCATGATGTCTTCATCTGGTAGTCCACTAACTACTCTACAATCTGCTAGCAGGAACATCACTGCTACCATGCCTTCGGTAGCTCGAATCATCAACACAGTTTCTGCAATCAAATCGTAGCACACACAACTACATCCAAACGATTTGGTAATATCCATGACAATCAGCTAGTAGCACACAACTACTACAATGTCATCCAATAGATCACAATTGTTTCCAAGTAGTACAAAACTGTTGTCTAGTGACACACAGTCACTGCTAGTGGAACACATACACTGTAGTAGCACACAAATACTGTCTAGAGTCACACAGCCTCTGCTAGTGGAACACATCAACTGAAGTAGCACACAACTATTGTCCAGAGTCACACAGTCTCTGCCAGTGGAACACGTCCACCGTAGTAGCACACAACTACTGTATGGAGTCATACATCCTACACCAATGGAACACATCCATTGTAGTAGCACACAACGACTGTCCGGAGTCACACAACCTTCGTTAGTGAAACACATCCACCATAGTAGCACACAACTACTGTCCAGAGACACATAGTATTCGCTAGTGGTACACGGCCACTAAAGTAGCACACAACTATTGTCCAGAGTCACACAACCTCCACCATAGTATTACGACTACATGTGTGATTTTTCTTCTCTTAGCAGGTCTGACAGTGCATTACCCCCTCGGCCACCTCACGTAACTGATCCAGGGAACCCTTGGCCAAAGGGGTTAGTCAGCATGAGAAGAAACATCACACCTCCCTCTCAATGAGGGTGGCCATTTGAACACACTCCAATCTTGTCCCTGAAGTACTCATACTTCACTCTTGACAAGGGATTGGTGAGAATGTTTGTTATCTGCTTGTCCGTGGATATGTATTGGAGCTCCACAGTTATTCTCTCCACCATGTCCCGGATGTAATGATATTTGATCTCTATATGCTTAGACATGTCATGGAATACAGGTTTCTCGGTAAGCTTCACACAACTTTGATTGTCATAATCTATCAAAGTTGGCTCCAATTTTAGATCAAATATCTCAGCTAGCAACTTTCAGAGCCATATTGTTTCACAGCTTGCCACACTTGTTGCGATATACTCTTCTTCTAATGTACTAAGTGCCATTGATGTCTGCTTCCTACTCAACCATTAGATCATGCCTGATCCCAGACTAAAACAACATCCAGAAGTACTCTTTCGATCCACTACAGTCCCTTCCCAGTCAGAATCTGTATATCCTTGTAGCTTCACATCTCCACTTGAGACATATCTCAATCCATATCCAACTATAACACAAAGGTACCTCAACATATGCTTTGTTTCCATCCAATGTACCTATCTAGGTTCAACCATGTGTTGACTCAACGTATTCACTACAAAGCATATGTTTGGCCTGGTGTTAACCAAGTACATCAAGGATCCAATCAATTGTCTGTACATTGTGGGATCCACCAAATCTGAAGATTTTCCACTCGAGAGCTTCAGATTTATTGTCATGGGTGTGGTCATGGACTTACAGTCCATCATCCTGATTCTTTGTAAAATCTCAATAGCATATTTTCCTTGGCTAAGGAAAATCTCATCTGATCTCTGCCACACTTCCAATCCAAAGAAGTAATGCATCAGACCTAGATCCTTCATCTCGAACTCTGAAGAGAGCTCCCTCTTGCACCCAACTATGAGCTTCTCATCTCGTGTCTGAAATAGGTCATCCACATATAGGATCAATGGGAAACCATCCACAAGCTCATCAAATAACTATCTGATCTGGCATATCATGTCATGGATGCCTGATTAGACCTGTACAAAGCCTTCTTCAATTTGCATACATGAGACTCCTTCTCATGTATTTTGTGGTTTCTCTATGTACACTTATTCTGGCTACTGGAGAAAGTGTCTCGTCATAATATTCTTCCTCCTGCTGGGAGAATCCTCAGGCCACAAATCAAGCTTTGTACATCTCTATGTTGCCATTTCCAGCATGCTTGATCTTGTAGATCAACTTGGAAGTCACTACTGACTTCCCTTCTAGTCTCAGAACCACCTCCCACACATCATTCTTCATGATGTATTGATACTTCACCATCATGGCATCCTTCCATTCCTGCTTCTCAACAACTTCTTCATTGGTGGAAGACTTTGAATCAATGATGCTTCTCATCAGCACCACATAGCTGGAAAACATGTGTGGTTTTTGGATCTGAGGAAAAATCCATATCCCAGTCCTTTTGACTGGTTGCCTCCTCTGTCACTGCAACAAGGTCTATCGAGACAAGGGAATCCTCCCAGGAGATCTCACATCTCCTATAAGCCTATGAAGCTTCAATCTAGCCTCCTCAACTCATGGCATCTGTCTGTCAGTCCTGGAAGACGTCTCTCTCTCTCCTATCTAAATCTGAGAAGGTATACTTTTCGAATGAAAGTCTCTAAGCCACTAGCTCTCTCTAAGATCAGGCTCACTCTGAAGCCACTAGCTCTCTCTAAGATCAGGCTCACTCTGAATTTGCATGCTCCCTCTGAAGCTTGAGTCCCTCTGAGTATATACGATCTTTAGAGCCACCTGTTTATGCTGCATCTGTTGACTTCTTCTGAAGTCTGATCTCTTATGGACTGTGTTGGGAGGTTTCTCCTCCTTACTGGATCCAAAGGGTTGACTCCCTCTAAAATCTAGCTCCTTCTGAGTCGGTACTTGGTGGGGTATCCTGCCTCACCACTGGTGGAGTCATCTATTTCTCTTCATAGTATGGCTTATCAATTTCATGTATCTGTATATGCTTTGCATTATGCAGGGTATCACAAGAACATGCTTGTTTACTGCATCGTTTCTAGGTAGGCCCTTCTGGCACTATTGACTCTTCTTGATGATCTGAAGAGTGGTAAAAATAATTGTACGAACATCTTTGGAGCCTTCTGCTCCTCACAGTCAATCTCCATAAGAGATACTCTTCTTCATCTTCTACTTCACATGGGTGTGTACGTTCGTGTACACAGTTCTATGTCTTAGCTAGAGACTATCTAAATAGTTTCCTCCAACAACTGCCATCATAGCTCCTTCTCAGAGCTATCACTTGTGACTTGCCTGGAACAAGAGACAAGAACAACGTTTCCATGGTAACCTCCATGGAATGGTTAGTAATCAAGAACATCTCCTAGAGGAGATCAATTTCATCTTGCAGACAACTATATCATTAACAATGAGCATTTTCTTAATGGTAATCACACCGACAATTTTCAGGTGCACCTAAAATATTTGATAGCAATAACAAATAATACAGTTGTAAAGATTGTTATCCTAGGTACAATACTTTCTTAAGCAACAATAATATAAAATATCAAACTTGATAAGCAAACCTGGAGTCTGGTGTTGTTGTCCTACTTGAGTTTCCTTCTATCGTTCATATGGAAACACCATTGCTTAAAAGACAAATTCTTCATCCTTTGATGCCTTTGAGTGCCCTTCGGCATCTGTTGCATGTGCATGGTGTTTCTTCTTCTCCTATTCATTTATATCTGGACATTAAAAGGCATAATGTCCCAACTTCTGAAAACTGTAGCATCTGATCTTTGACACATCCTTCTTGTAATGAGGTCTTTTAGACTTCTTCGAGTTGCCTTCTTCCCTTTTCTTTCTCTTATTCACTTGGGCAGCAAGTGATTGATTTTCATCCTCATTAGTCTTTTGTGTCTTGGATATTAGCCTGGATTCCTCTTGAGTGCAATCTGACCATAACTTGTCAAACTTGGGAAATCTCCTTGCGAAAATTCCTTAGACAAATGGGTCCCAAGAGGGAGGGAAACCATTTAGCATAGTGGTTACTAGTTCAACATCTTCTACTAGATCTCCAATGTCTGCTAACTGGTCTTTGATCTGTCAGATTTCTGACTGTTGGAAGATTGGTTGTTGTCATTGATGTCAACCCTAGCCATTGGCTCTTGGACCCCACACTTGATCGAAGTAGATAGACATGAAGGAAATTACACATGCATATACAACACTCATGGATGGATAGTATAAGTCGTGTCTCTTTCGATGGTATGTGGCACGTCATGTGGATCCTCACGATTGAGGAGAAATGAATTTTTGAAGATGGCAATGTGAAATGAAGCAGAAACTACATGTCGGCCCTAATGTTAAAAGGAAGTGACATAAAGGGTATAAATACATCTCATTATACATTCATTTTTAAACACACACAAGTTTATTAATGAACAAAGATATATAGGTTGAATTTCTGAGGAAGTCTTAAGTAAAGAACGTCGAATTTCAAGGGAGGATGAAGTCTTTTGGTGATGTGTTCTAAGGTATGATATTTACAGGTCATTCTACCATTTTCGCTATAACTTTGTTTCTAGAACAATTCAAAAGGTGCAATTCAGAGACTATTGAGCAAACATATCTAGGTACCTATGGTAAAAATTCCAGCTCTTTATTCACTATAATTTTGGAGATACACTATGTGGAAGATAGGGATTTTGACTAGTCCTGAAGCTAGTCATGAATAGGTGTTCTGGGTAAAACAGTCATAACGTCTTCACAGAGAATCCAAATTAAGTGAGACCAATTGCATTGGAAAGAGTACGTGCTTTAGTTTCCTGTGTATGAATTTCAGAATCTGATGTTAAATACTGAGCACGGGGAATTATGTACAAGTTCGCTCTCCTAAATAAACCATAATTGAATAAGGTCTACCATTTTCTCTATAACTCCTTTTCTGGGAGGATTCAAGGAGTGAAACTTGGAGGAGTTTCAGAGAATACATTGAGTAATATTATCTACAGGATCAAAGTATTCCAAGAAGTGAATAATTACAAAAGTTGAAGAAGTCTCAGGAAGCATTATCAGGTTCTATGTGATGGTTGGTTGATGGTGATAATTTAATGTAAAGTTTTATTATCTCTCATACATTCTTGGGTGGAAGGAATGGGCAAGGATGGAGAGATCAACCCTCTCTTGATATTGGAGGATTGTATCTTCCTTTTGGAGGTTTATCACTCCCTTTATTTTTGGAAGCTGTAGCTACCTTTGGAAGTCATTACTTCCTTTGAACAATAATACATGATTACTTCTTATATATTGTGCATGGTGTATTGGTGTATCTCTTATACTGTTCTTCATTGTTCATTGGATAGTCTTCATTGTTGATTGGATATAAATTGAATACATAATATGATTGAAGTACAAGTTCAAAAATATGAATTGCTCTAAATATTGATTCACCCCCCTCTCAGTATTTCCAACAATTGGTATCAAAACATGTTGCATTCATAATAGTTTAACCATTGGAAGGAAAATCCTGAGCAAAGATGGATGACCATGAACACATTTCAATTGGGATTCAACAATTTGATGGAAGCAATTATGTATACTGGAGTGATAGAGTGAAAACTTACCTAACAACTTTGGGAGTAGACATTTGGTACTCAGTTGTAAATGACTATGTAATCCCAAAGAATGATCCAACCGATCCAAATGAGAAGAAGCTTATGAGTTGTAATTCAAAAGCCAAACATGTTATTCTAGAAGCATTGGCACCAACCATTGCTAGCAAAGTGATGGGTTGCATCACTGCTAAAGAGGTATGGGATAAACTCAAGAGTATCTATGAAGGTGATCCAAAAGTTAAGCAGGTCAAGCTTCAACGACATAGAGCAGAATTTGAAAAATTGAAGATGGATGAAAAGGAAGATATTGCAACCTATTTTCTTAGAGTTGATGAAGTTTTCAATACTGTCAGAGGATTAGGTGAAGAGATCAATGAATCATTGGTTGTATAAAAAGTGTTGAGATCACTTCTCTTGAAGTATGATGCTAAGGTCTTTGCCAGTGAAGAAACTAGGGACTTGACCAAAATGACAGTGGATGGGTATCTTATAGCATATGAAATGAGAACAAGTAGAGAAAGTGACCAGCCAAACAATGAAGCAACCTTTAAAGCCATAAATAAGACAAAATACAAAGATAATGACCTTGATGAAGAAATAACAAATTTCGTAAGAAGGGTCCAAAAGGGAATTGGAAGATTCAAAGGTAAGTCTCCTATCAAATGCTTTAACTGTGGTAGAATAGGACATATTGCTGAAAAATGCTACTATAAAAAGAGAAGTCTCAAAAATAAAAAGATCTTCTACTCCAAGGATGATGACATCTCCTTAGATGAGAGTGATGAAGAAGATAATGATGGAGGAGAAGTCTTCTTCATAACCCAAGAAACCCAGGATGATGATCACAAGAGTTCTAAAGAAAAATAAATCATTTCTGAATAAGATTTAGATGAAAAAACCAACCTTGATTCCTTTTGGGGATATAAAGACAATGCAGAGAGTGAATACGAAGATGAGAATCTTGAAAAGTTAAAGCATGTTGAAACTGAAAATAGCAAACTTAGAAACACAAACATAATACAAAAGGTGAATTGAGTACTTGTGAAGAAGAGAATTACAAGCTTGAAAAGACCATTGATAGCTTGAATGAACAATTAGAATATTATGAGAAATTGAAAGAAAAATTGGATCACACAAAAGGGGAGCTACTATTGACAATAAAAAAGTTGAATAAGTTCGAAAAAAGAACTGAAAAATTAGATGAGATCCTTAGCAGTCAAAGATCTCCAAATGAAAAGACAGGACTAGGATACAATGACAGTTTGAAGACAACAAAACAAGATAAGGAAGATGAAAATGATGAAACCAACACTTCAAAACAAGTTGAACAACGAGATAGAAGACTAGAATTCAGAAGGAATGAGACATCAAGAAGATCCTCTCCCATCAGGTATGAAAGTAATCATTATGAAGGAAACTACAGAAGAATAGATCATGAACCCAGATGGACCACACCACAAAGAAGATCACTTACTCCCAGGTATCAAAATTTCTTTCTTGGACATTGTTATACTTGTGGAAATTTTGGACACAAAGCAATCAATTGTAGAATCAATGAAAGGAATAACTACGCAAGCTACATGAATGGTGCAAATAGTAGATATGGAAATATCCGTAGACCTGTCAACAAAAATTATAATTCATTTGACCCATTAATGGCTCAAAATATTGTATGCTACAAGTGCAATAATCTTGGTCACAAAGCACAAGATTGCAGAGAGATGAAGGAAGATAATCCTATGTCAAATGTCCCTATACCAACTACAACATGGAAAATGAAAGAAATTCCACACAATGAAAATTGTCGAATAGCATTGGTCACTAAAGAATGCAAAGAAGAAAATTAATAGTTCATAGACAGTGAGTGCTCATCTCATATGACGGGAGATCAAAGCAAATTTGTCATCTTGAAGAAAAAGGGTGGAAATGTTGCATTTGGAAATGACTCATCTACCAAAATACTTGGAAAAGGAACTATAAATCTTGGAAGTGAAAATGTAAAAGCAGGAAAAGTCCTATTGGTTGAAGATCTAAAGCATAATTGCCTTAGTGTCAGCAAAATATGTGATCAAGGATACACTCTTATGTTTGACTCCCGAAAATGTAAAATCGGATAAAATAACTCAGGAAGATTGGTTGCAATTGCAACAAGATGACCGAACAACATATACATCCTAGACATGAAGAAGAGAGAGAAGACATAAGCCACATAAAAGGATTCCAAGGAATAAAAAGTCCTAAAGACCAAAAATAAGGATGAAGTATTATTGAGTGCCACATGTTCAGGGGGAGCAACCCCAAAGAAGAAGGTCACCTTATGCCATTGAAATCAGAGGGAGCAGCCCGACCCTTTTCCTTTGATGTCAAAGGGGGAGAGAAATTGGGATCATGATGACAGGGGGAGCATGAGTGTTGTCATCAATGACAAATGGAGAGATTATTGGAAGATTGGTTGTTGTCATTGATGTCAACCCTAGCCATTGGCTCTTGGACCCCACAGTTGATCAAAGTAGATAGACATGAAGGAAATTACACATGCAGATACAAAACCCATGGATGGATAGTATAATTTATGCCGCTTCCGGTGGTATGTGGCACGTCACGTGGATCCTCAGGATTGAGGATAAATGATTTTTTGAAGATGACAATGTGAATTGAAGCAGAAACTACATGTGGGCCCTAATGTTAAAAGGAAGTGACATAAAGGGTATAAATACATCTCATTATACATTCATTTTTAAACACACACAAGCTTATTAATGAACAAGGATATATAAGTTGAATTTCTGAGGAAATCTTAAGTAAAGAAGGTCGAATTTCAAGGGAGGATGAAGTCTTTTGGTGATGTGTTCTAAGGTATGTTATTTACAAGTCATCCTACCATTTTCATTATAACTTAGTTTCTATAATGATTCAGATGGTGCAATTCAGAGGCTATTGAGAAGACATATCTAGGTACTTGTGGTAAAAATTTCAACTCTTTGTTCGCTATAATTTTGGAGATACACTTTGTGGAAGATAGGGTTTTTTACTAGTCTTGAAGCTAGTCATAAATAGGTGTTTCGAGTAAAACAATCATAGCGTATTCATAGAGAATCCAAATGAAGTGAGACCAATTGCATTGGAAAGAGTAAGGGTTGTAGTTTCATGTGTATGAATTTCAGAATCTGATGTTAAATATTGAGCGCAGGGAATTCTGTACAAGTTCACTCTCCTAAATAAACCAGAATTGAATAAGGTCTACCATTTTCTCTATAACTCATTTTCTGGGAGGATTCAAGGAGTGAAACTTGGAGGAGTTTCAGAGAATACATGGAGTAATATTATTTACAAGATCAGAGTATTCCAAGAAGTGAAGAATTGCAAAAGTTTAAGAAGTCTCGGGAAGCATTATCAGGTTCTATGTGATGGTTGGTTGATGGTGATAATTTAATGTAAAGTTTTATTATCTCTCATATATTCTTGGGTGGAAGGAAGGGGAAATGATGCAAAGGTGAACCCTCTCTTGATATTGGAGGATTGTATCTTCCTTTTGGAGATTTATCCCTCCCTTTATATTTGGAAGCTGTAGCTACCTGTGGAAGTCATTACTTCCTTTGAACAATAATACATTATTACTTCTTATATACTGTGCATGGTGTATTGGTGTATCTCCTATACTATTCTTCATTGTTCATTGGATAGTCTCCATTGTTGATTGGATATAAATTGAATACATGATATGATTGAAGTACAAGTTCAAAAATATTAATTGGTCTAAATATTGATTCACCCCCCTCTTAGTATTTCCGACACTGACTTGTTCATTGTCACGTTTCTAAGTTGATGCCTTAAAGTAAGCTTTCGACTGGTATTCTTACTTTCATAAAGTTTGGTTAGGGCATCAAACATCTCCTTCGATGTCTTCAGTTCTGATACATTGGGTATCAAGTGATCCTTGATTGAATCTGTCAAGATCCTCTTGGCCTTGATCTCATTCTTCTTGAACTTCGTTTTTGCTTATTCATCTTCAAGTTCTGGAAGATCTTTCATTACGTGATCTAATAGATCATTCTCTTCTAGAATGAGTTGTATTTTATGCTTCCAGTATCTGAATTTATCTACTCCATCCAAACTATCCTCAACTCTCATACTGGTTGATATTTTCGCCGGTAGAAACCCTAGCACTAAAAAAAACCTCAATTTTTCAAACTTCACCACACTGCACGTTGAGGGTTTTAGGGGGTGCACTTCTCTGTGAAGGAATTATTCACAACGTCCTTGGGATAATGCTCAACGAGATTGACAAAGTATTGCAGCTGCAAGGTGTCGTTGTAGCGATCTTCCTTCCAGTGGTTAAATTGTTCTGAAGGTAACCAACTATGATTCCATGTTGGATTTTCCTTATTTACAGAGCATTAGTGTTACTAGTGTTCTTTTACTTCGTTGCCATTA
>JASDQU010242313.1:247298-258253 GCA_032191745.1 Picea mariana
ATTGACAAAAGCACACTCCCTTGCAAACTGAGCAGCGAACTCCTCCTCCTCTATTGTCGCTACAATACCATCATGCTAATTCTTCTTCTTCTTCTTGAGACATTGTCCTGCATAGTGACCCATCTCTCCACAAGAAAAGAATCTCACTGTGCTCATGTCTCTCTCTTTCCCAACGCCACTCTGTTGTGGTTTGGCCCCTCCCTTGGGACCCTATCTAGCACCTTTGTCGGTCTTCTTCTTTCCCTTAGTCCACAGAGCAAGAACCTTATCACCCTCTGAAGTACGATGTTGTCCCAAAGATCCCGAGCTGCATCTCAGCTCCTCATATACAAAGTCATCCCAAAGTCTCTCCCAAGTAGGCATGACCTCCCGAGCTACAATGTCTCATACAAATGAACCACAAGGTTTGGAAAGTTGTTCAAAATTGTTCTCACCAAGAAGTCGAGATCCACAATCTCCCCGATTGCGGCCAACTCGTCTTGAATTTGTGTAAATATGCCAAGGTATGATGTGACCGTCTCAGAATCGAGCATCTAAATTCTCCCGAGTTGGTCTTGCAGAACCATCTTTTGGTTATGGTTTGGACTCTGGTAAAGCTTGCACAATGAGGTCCATATCTCAAAGGCATAGTCTTTCCTAGTCAGATGTGGTATGATGTGGTCCCTCATCGTATCACAAATAGTCATCTTCGCCTTGTTGTTCCTCTTCCCGAACTCTGCCACCAACAAGGGAGCACTGACAGGAGGAAGAACAATGGGAGCCTGAACCATATCTCATAGTTCAAGGTCCTCCATGACAAAGATGATCCTGGTCTTCCAAGGGGAAAAGTTGCTAGATCTGTCTAGCCTATCCTATGCCCACATCTGGGACACCGACATGGTTGTCCACTAAAGATCACACTGATGCTAAAACTGCACAAGAGTATTGCCTCACTCCTGTCAACACAGGTATGAAAAGAGGCAGTCAATCTACAACCTCAATCCTGACAAAAACAGGTGACAAATGAGGTTATCCAAATCAACCTCACTCTTGTCAACACAGGTGTGATAAGAGGTTGAAAACAAAAGTCTAAAATAGTCCTACAAGTTGTCCAACAAATCTTCCCACAAGTTATCAACTAACTCTGCCAACAAGATGTCCAAACATCTGCCAACAAACTGTCACAAAATTGCCCATTGAATTCTCTAGAAATCAACAAGTCTTTGCCACCAAGGGCTCAGATACCATGATAAAAATTGAGGTACTATGAGGCTTCCCAACAGGCCTGTCTCTGACCTGATGTTGGGCTCTAAGTTTACACTCCAAAACTATCCTTTGTTGATGATTTAGGACAACAAACAGTCAATAAATTTCTGCTCATAATTTTTATGGTTAAGTGTTCTTTTGAGGTACCCTTGCAAGCTTTTTCATACCAATAGTTAGCACATGCAATAATACTCAAAATAAATAACAATCCTTGAAACTTTACAACTCTAAAATGTTTATCTACACATCTAAGCATACATGAAATTGGACACGGGTATTTTTGGTCAACATGACCCTAGATAACCCCCCCTTGAGAAAAACCAGTTTGGATATAGATGTATATATAAGATCTCAAAGCAAAATTTACAACAAGGAAAACATATACAAGTGAACCTGGTACAATAGCAACCTTTCTCGGATGCTTTGGAGTCCCTTGAAGATGTGTCTGCTAGCCCCTTGAAGCTAGGCACCCTTTCCCTTGGTGCACACTTCTTCCTTAGCTAATTCCTTGGCCTCTTGCCTTGCCTTTTCCCTTTGCTTGTGCCTTGAACCTTGCCTTATCCTCAGTCTTGCACCCTCCTCTCAAGAGTGCCTCCCTCGAGGGCTAGGTACGCACTAAGCCTAAGTGTGCCCCTCCTCAAGCAAAAAAATCACAAATGTAGTGCACCTTCACTTGCCAAGCGCTCTCTACTACTCTACAGTGTGCCTCTCCTCAATAAGCAAGTCTCCTCTACAAGGCACACCTCTCCCTAGCTTGATGTGCCTCTCCACTCAAGAATGTGCCCCTCCACAAGGTAATGTGCCCCTCCACTTCAAGAATGCATCCTCACACCAGATGTAGCCATACCTCCATGGAAGCCTCTCCATGCAAGCTAATACCAAGCTATGGCTCCTCTTCAACCCTTGACCTCATGCGCCCTCTCCTCCTCAAGAAATGTGCCCAAAAGCTTCTCCCTTATCCTCCTCTCCTCTCAAATCTCTCAAGTGAAGAATGAGCCTCTTCATTACCATTTTCCCTCCTTTATCCTCTCTTTGGCCAAGCCCTAAAAGATCAATGGCCTAGATCCAATCTAGCCATGTCTAATCAATGGGTGAGATTTAATCCAAAAATCTCACTTAGGAAACCCACTTTCCTTAGTTTGCTTTATGTCATTTAACTCACCCACAAAGTGAATTAAATGTCACTTTAATGACTTAAGTGACATATTTCACTTTTAGTCCCCGAGGTTTAGGACAATCGATGATAGAGTGTGTTGTTAAGGCGCTCTATGATGTTAAAGTCACCGGTTTGAAACCTGCGGGGTCAAAAAATCCAACCATGTTAAGGGTTGGTGTGGCTCAGGCCCGGTGCGATCCCTGGGTGATTTTGACGGCTTAGATGCCCCTAAGTCGCAGTTTCTTAGCCACAGGTTAGTCCCACATGTCACAGACAAACTAACAAACAAACAAAAAAAGACATATTTCACTTTTGACTTGAACTCTTCAGTCAAAGTGAAATTAGAACATAAAGTAAAGTAATAAGGGTAATAGTCTCCCCCTTTATGTTTAGAGACTCAAAAACACAAGGGGACCACTTTCCAAGGTACCCAAATCTCAACACGACTCTCCTTCACTATGAGTTTTTCTCTTCCAACACTTTGCAACACTCTTGTTGTCTTAAGTTTTTCGAGGATACTTTGATTTCCTCTGGAATCTCTTGCTAGATCTATCACTTTCAGAAAGTGACGTGCCATTACTTTTCTTAGATCGTGTTGGTGATGATTCAAGATTTTTGCTTGAAGAACTACCTATTTTTGTGCTTTCAAGCATTCTCCTTCAAGATACCCCAATCCTGCAAATTGGGGCCTTCCTACAACCTCCATTGGTTGAATGATGCTTTGGCCATTAATACCAAGACCTCCTTTGTACCCCATCTTCCTCAACAACTTCAAGCTAATGCCCTTGGTGTTCCTTTCAAAAACTCCAAAAGAAGCATCGTCATTAATAAGGGAAAGAATTGAATATGGAGAGTTTCTTACCTCCATTCTTGTGCGTGACACTTGGTCATCTTCCTGAATTTTGGCCAACTACTCATTCTATCATGGTTTGTATGAGGATGAAGATTCTAGGAAACCACCTTGGTTACCTGGTGTCTAGAGAGCATCCTCTATTATCTAATAATATGTGCAACCATCAACACTTTCATGACAAGAACCACAACTAATATACATGTCATGGCCACAAGTTGGCCTGATCTTGGAGGGACTTTCTGCCTCCTCTATAGTGGAACATTCTCCAACTTGTTCCTCCACATTCTTCTCTAACACGAGTCTGAATTTTTTCTTCTCATTCTCTGCAACTTGTAGAAGCCTTATGAGATCTGCATTCTCTACTTGAATGCATTGGTTGATTTCTTCCAACTCTTGAAGTCTCGCTCGCTTCAATCCTTTGTGTTAATGTTTATGCCATTATTATAGTTCTTTTCATTTCAATAGATAAGAGCATAATAAGAACAAGATCACTGAGAAATACACATTCACAAGAGACACAACATTTATCCTGGGAAACCCTCTAGGGGAAGAAAACCCAGCAAAAACTTCCTTATCATAAATAGCTTATACAATGTTCAAGAGATAACTCAAACCAATATAGATAGTCCTCTCCAAGAGATGCACCACTCTTCTTCTCCTCTCTCCAACTTCTAATTGCAGCTTGCCTCATAAGAGAATGAGCAAATGAGTTGTGTGTTAGAAGTGAGGCGCTAGCCTCTTATTTATATCAAACTGGCACGTGTGAAAGGTCACAATCTGGCAGGGCCGACCTCTCACTCTGGGTGGGTAAACCCACCTTTAATTAATTATGGGTCTTCCATAATAACTGTTGGGCCGACTTCTTATTCTGCACTTTGTAATTGTCCGATGACCAATCCGCAAAAGGGGATTTGGTCCTTATACAATTACCGACATGATTAATCCTCAATGGGGATTAATCCAATAACAAAATAATAATAAGAATGCTCTTCGCAGTTACATTATTTCAACACTTTGCCCATGGTTGTCTTCTGCAAATGCCTTTAAATATGCACTTCCAAACTGTAAATGGAGCAAATACGAGAATCTAACATAAAGATGTTAATTAACCCTTTGAATAGCCACTCTGAATAGCTTGAATCATATTCAAATGAAATTGTCATGTAGACCTCCTTATTCAATTTCAGGGTGGTCCAAGGAAACACCAAGATGGTTTTGAGTCCTTTGAATGATTCACAATTATAAGCTCCCCCTTCTTGAGGGCTTACATGCAACATACATGGATTACAAATACTACAGTCATTACAAATATTGCCTTACACCAATAATGGTCTTTCAATGTTGCCAAAGAAGCTTTAGGCAAACAAATATGATGCCTCTCACTCTCAAAACCTCTCAAGATAAATGCCCCTTGTTACCAAATGCATCAATTTAAAGCAAAGATTTTGACCATATTCCAACTTGTCCTTGGATCAATTCCTAATCCATGACTTCGTTCTGCAATAAAATATATAGACCTACGTCTTGTGTAAACAATCGAGCAATGTGCCCCATAACTGCAATTTTTTTTCATAACTTTTTGTTACAAGGGATGAAATCAATTTTGTCAAGGACCCATTTGAGATTTCGAAGAGATATTTCTTTTGATATAAAATAATTGCTCTCTTTTAACTCATGGAGTGAAAAAATGCTTCCTGAAACGCAAGGGGCACACAAGTGTATTGTCTGCAAAACTATGTGACTTCAATCAACGATATCTCATAAACTAGGCAACAAAATCAAATTCCGCAAAATATCCATTTGAGATAACAGAGAATCCTTCGAACTGAGCTACCATATGCCCTCTCAAATGCTCTATAGAGGTCATGGCATTTGTTAGAAGTTTGCAGTTCATACAACATTGAATTAATTCTTTTTGGGGCAATTTGCTTCAGTGTGAGTTCACAATTCAAGATGTTGATTAAAAAAAACAAAAGATATCCATTTGTTTAACCACATGGGCATTCTATTTGCAACTTCTATCTCAGAAAACAAAAGCTTCTATGAGAAAAACCATTTTTTTCATTTTAGCTTTTGTTTTCTCATTTTTGGGCGAATTGTATCAACAACATTTTATCTTTAAAAATTGATTTGTTCAATCAATAAGGAGAGAGATTCTATCCGCCTCTGAAAGAGCTTTCCAACACCATATCATTTGCTCAAATATGTTTTGTATGTTGTCCGCAATCTGCATTTTAGTGACTGCATATCCTGTTACTGTACAAAATCTTATTCTTACGGGATGGATATCTTACAAATAGAGATGGATATTGAGAAAACAAAAAAACCCTTCAATGCGTCTTGGAAACTAATTTCCAACGTAATTGAAATTGTTAAAAGCAGATAAATATTGAAAGAGAAATCTAAATTTTACCAACTGGTACTCCAAAATCCACGAATTCCACCTTCAATGTTGTCTTATTCTTGGATTGCAACTAAACGACCTGTATGGTCCTTGATCTTACTGCCCATGATTATTCACAATCTACAAAATTGGTCAGGCTTCCTCTGATACCGCTTGATCCGAGATTTTTTGTGAGAACTTTCTCTACAAAAATCTACGATGAGGATCTTTTACTCAAGATTAATTGCATGTGACCATGAGCAAAATTGTCATAATTATGTGCATATGTGCAATTAAATCTCTACTTAATCAAGTGAGAATGCAATGAAAAATCACATATAATTTGACACCCATGTGATAATAGAGTTCACTAGACATCCTGGCTACGTCTCCGGATCCGCTTGGAATACGAATCACTTCATTATCCTTCTTATGCAAGGGTTGGGACCTTCTCACAAATGTGTTACATGCTCCATACAAAGCTATAGTCTACTTGACAAATGATTCAAGAAGGCACTCATATAAGTGACCTTACTCTAGACACCAAAAGGACTACATTTCTCACAATGCAAAGCTCTCTCTCCAAGGGGCCTCCTCCACAATGCTTACATAAGGAATTTATATAGTTTCCCTCCATAATTCAAGGAGACAAGATCCACAAATTTAGGATCTAAATAACAACTCAAGGACATAAATGGGAAAGCATCTCAACCAACCTATGAGACCCTTAACTTCCCCTTGAAACTAAGAAGCAACTTCCCAAACCAACCTATGAGACTCTCATCCTCTTATTAAGAATAGAAAAACTAGATCTGAGGTGGATTCTCACACAAAACTAATTTCTTCTTAAAACTAGGAAACTAATTTGTGAGGTGGATTCTCATACAACTAATTTCCCCTTTTTACAAATTAAATAAAAAAACACGAGTAATTCCACTCACTCCAAGTATTAATCATTTTTCCAATTTGAATGAATAATGCATGAGCTTCTCACACTCATTTAAAGCATTAATCATCCCTTTTAAACTTTGTCCCCTATCATCAATCAACATTTTAATGATCTTCTTCATGGTGTGCAAAGTATTGAATCCTTGTGTGGAGATCCTCTTGGATCATTAGGTCAAATATCCTCTAACTTCTTTATTTGTCTCCCCAAATCAATTTTTATTTGTAACCCAAAGTCGATCATATGGGGGATATTGGAGATATGTTTCATAACATTGACTTGTGGCTCCAACCCCTTAAAAAGTCATTTAGTATACCCTTGATGGTTGGTTGGGGACCACATCAGTTTTAGAATGTATGATCCCCTAGGGATGCCACACCTAATGATAGGATGTAATTATCACAAGTGATCCCAACACACACTTATGGAATCCCAAGCCTCATTGTACTTGTCTCACTTGAGAAAACATATCATATGAATAGTAAGGAATAACCATACACATCTCATGTACTTGGGTTATCTTTCTTGTGGTGTGATTATCTTGTATTGCATTTTATTATCTTAATTGTGTCTTGATTAATGTCTCTTAACATTTCTAACGCATTACACAAATATAGAGGTAAAAGATTAGCTCAACGATTAGTGCTCAACGGTTAGCTCAACTAGTAGTTTCCAATGTTATT
Organism: Picea mariana; assembly: GCA_032191745.1. NCBI lineage: Eukaryota > Viridiplantae > Streptophyta > Pinopsida > Pinales > Pinaceae > Picea > Picea mariana. The sequence goes on from JASDQU010242313.1 coordinate 254,565, forward strand.
GGACATTTGGTTAGTTCCATGCCAATAAGTGCTTGATTCAAGTCTTCCTTGGTTAGGCACACTTTTTTTAAGGAAAAAAATCTATAATTTCATTTATAAAAACAAAATTACATAGTCATATGCCTCAAGGTATTAAAAAAAAAATGCTCAACAACCAAATAAAGCAACAACTGTTCATACATGCATTTCTTATACATATCAATAAACTGAAGCATCAAAAATTAAGTTATTCCTTAACTTAAAAGAATATAATAATTACATCTTTCAAAAATCAAAATATGAAAATTATCCAATATATAAAAACACACACATATAACCATGGTGTATGAATGATTCCAATTAAACACACTAATTTAGACTAGAAAATTTACTAAAAATATCATTAAAAAGCCATGATGTATGAGTGAATCCAATTAGACACATTAATTTAGACTAAAAAATAAATGTAAAGAAACATTCCTTGAATTTGCTTACAAAATTTTCTTAAAATAAAGTAAATAAAAATACCCTTTCATTAAAAAGCCATGATGTATGAGTGAATCCAATTAGACACATTAATTTAGACTAAAAAATAAATGTAAAGAAACATTCCTTGAATTTGCTTACAAAATTTTCTTAAAATAAAGTAAATAAAAATATCCTTTAAAAAAAATGTAAAGAAACATTTATTTGCTTACAAAATTTTCTTAAAATAAAGTAAGTAAAAAACCGAATATAAAAAATATAATAACTTGAAATTAAAAAGACATTTATACATTATGTGATATATATACAAATATATAAATAATACATTAAGCATTGCTAAAGGAGGATGTCCACGCACTAAAATACACATTATACACCAAACATATAAATAAATGCATATATATGAGATAGTGATCCATCATGTTTTTTTAATTAAAGCAATTGGGTAGTGCTAATACTTTGTAAGTCCCGACCCTTTGTAACAAATTCATCTTGGCTTTTGATTATATCACTTACATATATGAAATTCTTTTACATTGAATAAAAGGTACAACTATATTCTTCTACCTATACACATGACCATTATGTTCGACTCGAGTAGCTAGATTAGAAGTGAAGGATACTTGATTGCGGAGATGTGGCATTCAACAAAAGTAGTATTCGCCATACATATTACAAAATTTTTACAATAAATCATTGAAATGAAATATAATTAAAAAAAAAAATTGGTCAATTTTCCTTACAGCTAAGTGGTCTGATTTTTTTTTTATAGATCTTGTTTTAAAAGGAATGTAAATACTAAACTCAGTAGACTTATATGTGTGTTCAAGTCATTATAATGAGGTGTTCTTGAATCTAAAATTTTTATAAAAGAAAAGAGGGTTGATAATTATATAGATAATAATGAGGTGTTTTTTGAATCTAAAAATTTTAGAAAAGAAAAGATGGTTGATAATTATATAGATAATAAGATGTAAGTTCCAAAGGTTTGCTTAATCGATTGAATCATTTGTCCAAAACATGTTGTTTACAAGGAGACCATAGGTCATAACTTYAAATCCGGTTGAGTTCTTTGAAGTTATCAACTGTTATTGTGGTTAGCAATTGAATCATTCTCCATCCAAATATTTCAAGAAAGTAGGGCATCCCAGAAGGTTTCCTTRGAAAAAAAATACCAAGATGTAAAGGTCATTCCAAACAACTCCAATGGTTAGCTTGATTGGTAGATGTTTTTGATCYAAAATGGATCTTAACAAGCAAATGGTTGTAAGACTCCACRCTTACAAGTGTAAGTAGATGATTAATGAAGATTAGACAAACTATTAAAGGCAATGTAAATGTAAAAGTAAATAAGACAAACAAGAAAAAAAAAGAAATAAATGAAATGGAAAAATAATAATAGAAGAGAAATCATTGAAGAATGGGAAATGAAAGGTCRTGTCATTTGGTCTTCCCATTACCCCAACTCTCCCTAYTTGTTCCTACACTTTCACTCTCAAAGGGKTTTTTTCAGGCCAAGAGAAGAGGATGCATAGAGAGAGAGACATGGACTGCATTGTAACMARAGWTTGTCAAAATGAAAGTTGAGCAACCATTTGAAGTTGGTTTTCCCATTTGGGTTTCCACGGTAAAATCTTGTGTCCCATGATGTGTTTCAATTGTTGTGTATATTGTGGTGTGAATTAATTATTGGGTTTGTACACCTTTGCAATCCCCTATGGTGTAATCCTTTCATTATTTTGTTGAATTATTTGGCACTGGTCTTTGTTGGAAATCGAGGGCTTCGTTCACTATAGTAAATAATTCATTACTTGGCTCCATGTAATTCACATATACATCAACAATATGGTTTATGGTAGTTAATCCTTGTGTACATCCACCAAAGCTTTGAAAACCCAATTGCCAAGAAATTTATATCATTCATCTATTCATGTTTGAGATAGAAGGTTGTGTTGATAGAGTCGTTACTTAGTTTCTATTTCTATCCCTCATTTTCAACATTATAATTCTCTCTCCTTCCTCTAGTTGTTGGGTGTCTATTAATGCCATACACTCTCACCTTGGTCAATATTGTAAATTGATGACATTTAAAAGGGTTAGAGCAGCTATAATGGAGATATGTCTACCAAGAGCAATCAACCAGAGTGATGGGATTAGAGAAATTGAGTTGTAAATGGATATTGACCCCACTTTCCCTATTGTTTTGTTGAACTCGATGAAGACCACAAAAGTGAAATCAATCAACGTGAGAAGGAAGTTGCTACTCGTGTAGAAGAGAGTGAATTGCTCACTCTGAAATGGAAATTGCTTAGGTAGGACAATGCGCAGATCCAATTTGAGTGGTAGTGAGCTTATACAATTAAAATGGAATCACTTTGCCTAAAGGAAAAAAGAAATCGATGCCAAATGATTTCCACACAATAGTGGCTTAGTCAAATTGATTGGCCTAGGGATCGAAGTCGACATGCTCAGATGGAATTTCACTTAGCTTAGAGAAACTCGAACCAACTTGAAGAGGAACCACTTGCTATGAAAGGAAGTCAAATTCACTGGCCCGAAGAGGAATCAATTTTTCTAATGAAGAAATTGATTTTCCCAAGTGCATTAATTTTTCAATGCACAACAAGAAATATCTTTGCCAAGAAGAACGTTGGAGTAAGAAAAAATGGCACTCATAAGGATGGTTCTACTACATGTTGTCAACTAATTCTTTGTTGTCCAATCATCAATTGAATTGCAGAATATTTATGACAATCCCAATATTTTCCAAAGAGCGAATTCATGTTGTTAGACACCAATGTGAAGAGTAATTGAACTACCATTGGGTTGATGACAACACCCTTGTATGTTGACTCATCCACAAGCTAGTTGTGATGTTGGTAAACATTCAAAAACTTTCATTTTCATTCGTGGTTTGTTGGTGATAACTTCAATACACAACATATATGTTGAGCACACACTTATACTAAGAGGTCAGGACTAAATTAGTATACGACAACTTTTACTTTTTCAAACATTCATCAACCATAAGAAAACAATCACATTGCAGAACATGGAACACAAGATTTACGTAGAAACCATTTCGAAAGAAAACCACAAAAATTCTCTTTATATTCTTTGTATGCACCAACCTATTGGAGACACCAATCTTCACTGGTACAAATCATGGTAGGCACCAACCTATTGTAGACACCAATCTACTAGACACTAATCCACGTCGCTAA